>RJWM01031433.1:0-22501 GCA_004363535.1 Dasyprocta punctata | reverse complement strand
ACACACACACACACACACAAAAGTAAAATAAAATAAAATGTGGAGAAAGTAGAAATATGGTTTAGAAAAAGGGCACATATTCAGAGACTTTAGTCCCCCATGTGATGGCAAATTAATGCTGGGGACCAAGTAGAAATTCAGCTAAATACACCAGAAGCAGGTGGTTCCAATGCCACTTATACCAAAACCCAGAGCAAAGAACCAGCCAGTGTGCTTTGTAGCCGCACATTTGATGAAACAGAAGACAGCAAACGCAAAAAGAAAACTACAAGACTTCCCTAATCTATCAATACTGAAACAGAAATTCTTAAAAGAGACTCCAGCAGCACTTTATAAGACAGTTCTACGTCTGCTATACCACCAGAACTACTCACAAGGGAAACTCTGTAGGCTACCTGGGAAGGGGTTGGAAGGGAAATTAGGAATGTGAGCTGCTTTCGCTCATTAGAAAAAGTGAGAGGACTTTAATCATTCAGATAAAAACTGATCTGAAATCAAATAGAATTCAGAATCATGCTCTTCAAAACCCAGAAACTTCCCAATTCATATCTGCCTAGTTACCCGCTCTTCACAACTATCAGTATGTTGTGAAAACACCAGTGACAATGAAACCAACTGCACTGCAAGACTGTTTAAAAGACAGCAAACTGTAACTGCCTTTCTTTTTACACACATTGATAAAATGACTCTATACTAAGAAATCTAATGAGAAACACAACTGTTACAAATAAGAGAATTTAGCAGTATGACAAATTCATTTGGAATAACTATGCAAGATCCAGAAACAAGTAACAGATCAGGTAACAAGGCAGCTCAATCAAAAGTAAGATATACTCTAAGAGAATTTTCTCAATTAACTCAGATAAGCTAATGTGTTTACCTGAAGAACTAGGTGGTTGATGACCGCTAAGTTGTTTTTTTAACACTACCAGGGGAATAAACATTTAACCAAGCTCATGATGAAGCTGTAATTAGTACAGCAATGTGGCTTCCTCAAAAAGACGAGATCAAAAGAACCCAGAGGAGATCTATGCAGTATGACCATGGGAATTTAATCCATGCAAAGACAGTGTTTGCAATAAACAGAAGAACTAAGTCACAAAACGATGTTGAAAGAACTTGTGCCCCATGCCATATATTAAAGAAAATCTTAGATAAATTAAAACTAAATAAAAAGCAAAAAATACTTTCATGAATACATGGAAATATTTGGACAATCTGCCTATATGAGAAATGAAACCCAGTATAAAAATAAACACAGGCAAAAATAAATAAACACAGGGGCTAGGGATATAGGACAGTGTTCTAACACCACCAAAATAAACGAATATATAAGGGCAAATTGGAAAAGAAAAACTTATGAGTCACAAAATTTTTGCCTAAGAGGTTGGTACACCCCTGTAATATCAGCATATCAGCACTCTAAAAGGTTGAAGTAAGAGGATTACAAGTTTGAGCCCAGCCTAGACAACTTAGGAAAACCCTGTTTCAAAAACAAAATCAAAATCTTCTGTATAGAGATTACTATACTTAAAAATGCAACAGAATTGGACAAGATAGCACACATCTGTAATCCCAGCACTTGGGAGGCTGAGACAGGATTGCCATGAGTTCCACGACAGCCTGGAACACATAGTGCGACCCTGTTTCTAATAAACCAAACAAACACACAAAAATGTTGTTCTGAGATATGTATTTCAGTACTATATCTAAAATACATAAGACCTCACTCCCCAAATAAGATCAAAAGGGTGAAACAGCTGGGCATGATAGTGCATGTGTAATCCCAGTTACACAGGGAGCTGAGGCAGAAGGATTACAAGCTTCAGTCCAGCCTAGACTACTTAGAAAGATCTTACCTCAAAATTTAAAATAAATTTAAAAAGAAGTAGGGATATACAGTATTTGCCTAGAACATGTGAAACCCTGGTTTTAATCCCCAGTACCACACAAGAAAGAAAAAGAGCAAATAAATAAATAAATAAATGGAGGATTAAATATATGAGCCCACAAAGATGAGCCATTTTGTCAGTCATGAAAAAAGTGTGAACCAAACTGAACACATTTTCCTTTGCTTACAAGACACGCAAACCTTAAAAAGGTCACTAAAAGAGCTGGGCGTGGTGGCGCACACCTTTAATCCCAGTACTCGGGAGGTTGAGGTAGGAGGAGCATTGTGAGTTCGAGGCCGGCTTGGGCTACAAAGTGAGCACAAGGCTGGCCTGAGCTACACAGTGCAACCCTGCCTCAAAAAACCAGGGCTGGGAGTTTGGCTCAGTGACTTAAGTGCCTGTCTGACAGGCGAGAGGTTGTGAGTTCAATCCCTGGTGCCGAAAAAAAAAAAAAGTCACTAAAAACTGCTTATGATAAGGATTGCTGGTTTACTTCAGCAACGACCTGTATTATGAAGGATTTTAGACAGCAATTTATTGCTACCAGATTTTTAACTTATACATTTGTGCATCCTATGAATCCATTTCTAGAAATTTGACCTACAAAAAAAACTCAACTTGTACATGCAGAAAAATGTATACAGGAAAGTTCTTTACAACAACTTGAATATCCATGAATATAGGAGAACTCAAATGGGAGTTCTTTAGGAAAAGTGGTACAGGACCTGCCTGTATTTTGTATAATACCTGAAAAATGTATTTACCTGTACAGTTACACATATAAAAAAGCCTGCCTAGCTGGGCATAGTGGCCCACACCTGTAATTCAAATGGGAGCCTGAGGGAAGACAACCACAAGTTCAAGGTCAGCCTGATCTACACAGTGAGACCTTGCCTCAAAAAACCCCCAGTAACCTGGCCAAAAGAACATGCCATAATTATAGATGATTGTACAAGAAAAGGACAATAGATGTTGAGTAGAAAAAAATGAAAAGATCCCATGGTCAACACATTAACTACCTGCCACCAGCAACAGGATCACTTTCAACCAAGCAAGACACTGCTGAGGTCAGAGGAAAATCTGGAGCTTGAGTCTTCCCATAGCACCTCACCTGTTCTCAGACTCTCAAGCTCTTGTAAGACACTGATCTCTGCCTAATCAGCTGGCCCATGCCCTGCACAACTCCCATGTGCCTGGTTCTCACCTGGAATTGTGTGCTGAAGAATCTCTCTGTCCACCGGCCAGAAGTCTTCTGCCTCCTCTAACTGAGATACCACATCTGGCTTGGAAAGCTGATGTTCTGCTCAAGGGAAAAGAGATAGTACTTGGGGAAGTCTGTGTTCAGTAAAAAAATAAAAAAAACGCTGTCCTGGTGCAACACACACTGTTTCTGGCTTCTCCCCTGCTAGGGCACAAAAAGACTTTGGTCCTACAGCAGTCACATAGACCACATCCATCCCTTTTGTCAGACTTCCTAGATTCCCTTGAGAACAGAAGTGACTGGGGTGAAGGTATGAAAGTCTAGGAAAGTTTCTGCTTTCTAGCTACATGTAACAGCTGTGGAAGAGCTAGCCAGGGCTGCCCCTTTCCCTTGTTCATGCCTTGAACACAGACACAACGCTTGAGGCAACAGTGATGCAATGACTAGCCAAAGACAGAAAGGCTCATGAGAACCACAGAGGCAAAAGGATTACGAACTTTTATGAGCACAGTATACACCTGAGCTATGGGACACTGAGACCTCACCATCTGGAACCATTACAAATGAAAACCATCCACTTCTGCAGCTGAAAACATCCCCAATAAGCCAATCCTTGTATTAAGGGTCTTATAGGGATAGATAGAGCGAAGCTTCATAAGTCATACTGAGAAGCTGTGTTTTTCCTGTGGGTACAAGAAAAAGCCCTCTCTCTCAAGCCCCAGGCTTAAATCCCTCCATTCAGACTCCTGAAGCCTGAGCCCAAGCAGACACCTCCACAGCACCTTTGGTGCTACAAAGCACAGATCTTTGGCATGGAGGCCAGCCTTACCCACTGAGACCAGGTTCTTGTAGTTCTCCAGCATCACTTCCCTGTACAGGGACTTCTGTTTGAGGTCCAGCAGTCCCCACTCCTCCGGGGTAAAAGCCAGTGTTACATCTTCAAAGATCACCGGTTCCTAAAACCCACAGGATCCTGTTCAGCTGGAACAGAAACTCTTCCATGGTGACAGAGAGAGGGAAGGATGACCTGAAAGCATTCATCCTGTCCCATCTTGAGCTCCTGTCTTTGACACCTTAAGGAAACCTAAGCCTGGCCCTATTCAGGTCCACAGACATCTGGCCTGTGAAAACCTGTTCACGTAATTTAAGGATCTGACTCGATCTGTGTGCACATACCTACCTCTTACGGAATTCCCTGAATTGAATCACCACAGTCAAGCTTTCACCCCCCATCTCTGGATCTTGCTGCTACCTTCTTCACCTGAAAGGGATCCATCTCTACCTCTCTCGTTTTGTTACTGAACTCAACACACGCCCACTAGCCCCAGTACTGGGGATTGAACACAGGGCCTTCGCACTAAGCAATGTCACCAGCCCTTTCAAATTTTTAATTTATTCTCTAAATTTTGCGATAGCATCTCATAGGTTCCCCAAACTGCCCAGACCGGGCTGTTTACTTCGATTGTCCTGCCTCAGCTTCCCTGCTGGGATTACAGGAGTGTCCCAACCGGCGCGGCTTCTCATTACTTCGTGGTTGATCCCAAAGTTGAGACTGAAGTAAGCAGGAGCCTGATCCCTGCTTGGACAAGTCCTCGCCCGCCCTCGTGGCTCCACCCCAGGACAGCACAGCAGGTCCTCCCGCAGGCGGGATCCCTCTTGAGGCCTCCGGGGATGCGGGGCAGTTCCACCCGCTTCCGCCCTTGGGGCGAGGGCTCTGAACTCAGGCGCCGCTACTCACAGAGAACCATGGCTTCGGTAGCCCGGCGGCCATGCTGTCCTCGTCCTTAGCGACCCTCGCGGCGAGCGGAATCCTGGGAAACCGAGGTAGGGACGGCGCGCAAGTTCAGGACGTGAGGCACCGCGGGCCCCCGCCGCAGAACGCCCGGCTCGTGTGGCCCACGCCTGACCTCCCAGCGCCATACACGCCATTCCTGAGGCCACCTTGCGGGGAAGTGCAGACCCCGAAAGGTAGGGGGCCACCCTGTACTCACCCGCGCGTGCCGCACAATGGCGCCCGACGGCCGCGCTGGAGTGCGTCAGCGCGCCAGCTGCACTACAACTCCCAGGTGTCCCTGCGTTCCCCCTTGGCGGCCATCTTGACTCGCCGTCTGGGACGCCGGCGAAGCTGCGCTCGGCAGTGAGGGGTGTGTTGTCGACTGCCCAGCGGTGCAGGGGGAGGACTCGGGTGGAAGGTAACTGAACTAGGTTGCCAGAGCCCAGCACCTCCGTGAGCAGTGACTGAGGCGTGGAAGGAATCGTGCTTTACCCCGAGGTTGACCTCGCATGGGCAGGCCCGCGTTGAGCAAAGGGGCGGACCTAAGGGGGCAGGCCGGAAGTGGGGGACGGCGTCGGCCCGCTGGAGACCTTGCGTCCATTGGGATGAGACCGGAAGTGTGGGGGCGGGCCTAGCTGGCTACGCGCGCTGGCTGCAGGGGCGGGGGACAGAGGGGGCGGGAAGCGGACGGAGCCAATGTTTCCTGCAGTTCCTGGACGGGGCGGAGCTAGACGCAGCTCCGAGAAGGCTCTGAGGAGGCGGGCGGCGACCGGCAGGATTTGGGACAGTACTTTACTGGGGTTTAGGGGCGCCGTGGGCGGTGCCAGGTGTTTGCCCGGGTCAGGGTAGGTCTGGGAGAGGCTTGGCAGATCGGGACGTGCGGGATGCGAGTTCCGCTGGCTCCTGGAAGCGGAGGGACGGCCAGAGGTGTGTAGGGCTGCGGCTGCACCCGGGCCGGGGAGGCTTGGCCTACAGAGCTCCCCAGGTCTGGCGGGAGGCCAGGCCTTGTGAGCGGGTGGTGCGGCAGGAGCCACCCACCGCGACCCCCTTGTCGCCGGGGCAGCCAAGTGACCGCTGTCTTCCAATGGACCACGCTCCGTGCTCTTTTCCCGGGCCCCCGGCCGACGTGGGTGTGGGTTAGACTGGGCGTTCCAATGCTCTCTCCTGCTTGGGGCTCAGGGCCGTGGTTCTCTGCCTTAGGGTTTCCTGTAGGGTTTAAGAGCCCGGCGTCTCTCCATGCTCCTTCACCCACTGCCTGCTAAACTGGTCCCAGGGAGTGTTAATTTGTATTCCCACGGTGGAAATGACCTAACCTTGGGCTACATCTTTTTCACCTTGTTATTGCAGTTAGTAAATTACATTTTTTGTCTAAATTTTACCCAGAAACAAGTGTTACAGCTGTTTCTCAGAAAAGGGGCTTTTTAGTCTATTTGTTACTGCTATTTGTATGTTCTCTACCTGCTTACTTCCAACATCAAAGATAAGGCCAACAAAATAGTGTACACCGGACTTAGTGCAGGAGAAAAGGCAAAGAATTTGAGCAGTGAGCAGAGGCTGAGAACAAACCATCTCCAGAAAATCATCTACTTGAAGGTGTAATGTAGAAAGTCCATAGAATGGAGGACACAGGAGTGAAGAGGGTTCATATCCTTCCACTGTGTTTGCCAGGCTGTGATTGGTTGCAAGTAACTGAGAAACCACATGAAAAAGTTTCTTCACGGAATGGAAGATCTGCCAGTGTGTGATTCTCTGTGCTGCTTCTGACCACTGATTTCATTCAGGTGTGCTCTCCCTTTCATCCTTGCTGTCTGCAGTGTGGGGATATCTTATCTTTTGGCCACTAGAATGCAGAGAGCAAGCTTGGATACATATTTACTGCTGGCCCTGAGTACGACCCCCTTCAGAATTTTTCCTTGCCTTGCCTTCTATTTTTCAGTCTTTTTCATATTCTGTTCAAAAATTCTGAATGGCTATATACATCCAAACCAAAGAAGAAAAACTGCTCTCATCAATCTGAAATTTAAATTTCTAGTTGTTCTAGTTATAAATAAGATTATTAAACAGGCTGAAGTACCATGCTAGAAGAGCCCAAATTCAGGCTTATCCTTGGTACCTTAAGGATTTAGTGAGCTCAGTGAGTTGTAGCTCAGTGCGAAGGTCATGGGTTCCTTCTTTCTCTCTGTCTTTCCATCTCTGTTTCTCCTGTCTCTCCCCTTCTCACAGTCTCAAAGGAAAAGTTTTAAAATCATTTGAGATCAAAATAAGCCAGGCAAAATGTAGAACAAATTGCCTTAAATCAACACTCAAATATCTATGTTCAGTTTTCTCAATAACTGTAACAAATATATTGGGGAAAAAAGACTTTTATAGTAGAATCATAAAAAATGCAGTCTGTATATTGGGAAATGCAGAGGGCTTATGTAAAAATAGGTACTTGGGAGTAATTGTAAGTTTACATAGATGAAAATGCTTATGTGCTAGGACGGGAAGGCCAGTGTTTAAAAGTGTTGGTTTTTCCAGATTTATCACCAGACCCAATAAAATAGCAAATAAAATTGCATTGGAGCTTTCTGAGAGGCTTAGCCCTTATACATGGCTTTGTATCCCCCCCGCCCACCAAATGTTAGAGAAGGAACTGGTTTTCACAGAAACAAATTGGATTCAGACTTGAGAAATGTCCCTAGAAATTACTAGTTCAAAAGGATTTCAGCTGGGTGTGGTGATGCATTCTAGGAGGCTAAGGCAAGAGGATTGCAAGTTTGAGCTACCCTGGGCAACTTGGTGATGTAGGGAGACCCTGGCTCAGAATTAAAAAAACAAATTAAAAAAGACTGGGAATGTAGCTTACTGCGAAGACCCTGGGTTTAATCCCCAGTACTACAGAAAGACAAAAAAACCACCACTCACTGCTTCCTGCAGCTTGATTTCACTCCAGACTCTTAGGACTCTGAATTATCTTTTTGCCACCTGCAGCCCCATGGCTCTGCCCCTTTGTTGCAACTGAGGTTCTTGGGCCATTCCTACTGAATGCTGAGTCTCTGCTTTCTGTGGTATCTACCGTCCAAGGAGTGACTCTAAGTCAAGCTCATGAGCGTCAGCCTGCCTGGAGAGCCTGGTCACCTGTGAAGGCTGCCCCTAGGATGCCTAGATCCAAACTCAGTTTAACTGGTTGGTAGCAAGGGAAGCTTATCATGTAAGATGCTTTGTTGGCCACAGGTAACAATGTGCCACCACCTTTTGTCTTTAACTGTGTGAAACCCAGAGGTAGGGGCCTCCGGGGCTGGTTCCTAGGTTCAACTGTGACCTGCAGCCAAACGTCATCCGTCTTTGGGCTCAGCCCTGCCCAGTGTATTGTCTTGGTTGGTTCAAGGCTCAGGTCTTCATGGCTTCACAGCCTGGTTCCCCGAATCACAGGTAAGTGTGCAACATTAGAGTGATGAAGTTGACAAGGGGCTGTGTTTGCCTTCAGTTACCACTGTAACAGATAACCAAAATTGGTTGACTTTAAATAAAAACAAATGATCTCACAGCTTTAGAAGTCAAAAGTTCAAATTTTGCTTATTGGACAAGAGTCAGGGTGTCAGCAGGGATGCTTTTCTTCTGGAAGGTCTAGGAGAGAAATTTCTTTGTTGGATATTTCTGGATTTGCTAATAGAGATCTGTAGTGCAGAGCCAGTATCTAGGGAGAGGAGGAGATGGAGACCGTGGTAGGAGTTCTGTGAGTGCTGGAGAACCAAGTTGGCCCCAGGGAGTGTGCGGGTAGAGTGTGAGCTCCCCCTTGTGTTCAGGAGAGAAGCTAGCACCTCAATCCTGGAGTGAGAAGAAGGTGGAATTCAGATGTGAGGCACCCCCACTCCTCCTTCCCCATGCACACTCCAAGTGTCCTGGGAAGCCATGAATGTGGCTGCCTCTGGGACCCAGCTCCAGGAAAGGGGCCTCACTGGGTTGGAGCTATGTGGCCTCATTCTGTTCCCATTGCCTCAGTGACTAATCCAGGGGCATGCAGGTGCTCAGGCCCATGCCAGTTGGTACAACTATTCTTTCCATGGTGATTGGGTTTAAGGAATGAATTTAAGCTGGGAGTGAAGCCCAGGGTTTTGACCAAAGGTGGCAGACTGAAAAAAATTACTCACAAAGAGGTCAGATCCTAATGCCTGGATCCTGTGATCATTACCTTGTTAGAACAGGTATTTGAGCAATACTTATGCTTCTGGAGATGAGATTACCCTTGACGACATGGGCAGTTACATGTCTTTACTGGTGAGAGGCAGAGAAATGAGGATTATTCACATACAGAAAAGGAGAAAGTGATTTGACCAACAAGGCAAGATTGGAGTTACATTGTCATAAAGAAAGACAGCAACCAGAAGAGGCAGGGAATGAATTATCTTTTGGAGCCTCTCAGGGAGCACAAGCCTGCTAATGGAGTATGTTTAGTGACACTGGTTTCGTACTTCCCACCTCCAGAATGATGAAAATAAATTTGTCTTGAAATTTCTCTCCCTACTATCTTCCTTTTGTGGTACTGAGGATCAAACCATGGGTATTCTGCCGCTGACCTACATCCCCACTGTATTTGTTTATTGGTACTAGAGATTGAACCTGGAACTTTGCACTAAGCTACATCCCCAGCCCATTTTAGTTTTCATTTGAGATGGTCTTACTAAACTGCTAAATTCTTTAGGCCTCCCAGAGTGCTGGGATTACAGACCTCTGTCAACATGTCTAGCTCTGGATTTTTATGTTAATACACACATATGCATCACACAGGTCAAAACACTTTCATTTCTAAAAACCCCATACAGTTCCTGGGCAGTATCACAGAGGTAACCACCCAGTTTTTTGTTTTGTGTCTAGCTGTTTTCACTCATTAGTTTTTAGTTTCTTCCAAGTTGCTGTGTACCAGTAGTTGATTTTTTTTTAATCTGTATGAGAGTGTTCCACTGTGTGGGTGTCCTATATTTTGTCCATGTGTTTTATTATGGAGGCACTTTTGTTTTTTTAAAGATAGGGTCTCACTGCACAATTCAGTTCAGGTCAGCCTTGAACTCATGGCAATCCTCCTGCCTCAGCCTCCCGAGTCCTAGGATTTCAGGCGTGTGCCACCTCACCTGGCTATCAGGGGACTTCTGGGGTATACTCAGTTTTTTCTTATGACTAAAGCTTCTCCAAACATCGTTTTGCATGTGTTTTGGGGACATGTCTTACACTTCTGTTGTGATTAGTATAATGTTGGAATTTTTCTGAACAAGTCTGTCAATGCTTATTCTCTCTACATAAACGATATCTTTGTTACAGAGTATAAAATTCTAAAATTAGAATCTTTTTGTTTCTGGAATCTTTCTCTTGTAACATCCAAGATTCAGAAGAGAAAACCAATTGTGTTTACACCTTCCATTTTAAAAAGGGTTTTGGTTGGAGATTGTGAATTTTGCATCATCCTTGGAGTGTGGACACATTACCAGGCTGTAATATGTTTTTTTTATCCTGCCTGGGCACTGGAAATGACCTTTGAAGTAACGTTGCACACAATTCTTTATTGTACCTATCTTTCAATAAATAGAATGCCACTGACAAAATATTGGTAAGTTAGCATAAAGCTCTTATTTGTTATAAGTGACAACATGTGGCATATAAAGGGGACTGTGGATAGCATCCCATTCAGCCCTCTTCTTTGAATATTATAAAGTTATGTGTATATTGGTCCCTATGATTCTAAAACATGTAGAATTTCTGCATAGGTCTTCAGAACTGGTGGTTCTCTGATTGGCATATGGTGTTGGAAGATGAACCTGCTGTTTGCACTGGTAACATTTACACTTGATTACCTATGGCAGTTATTTCTGTGAGATATTATGAGATCTAAACCATCACATGGTGTTTCTATGGCAGATCAGGGGCACATACAGAGTAGATTTGTTCACAGGTGCTCCCTGTGACTGCTGGAAGTTTGGTGCATGTAGCCTCAGTACATACGGGTAGTGTATTTGTTTATGGATCAAAAATAACTTGTGGCTTTTGCTGCCTTTATGTATGGTTTGTCTCTGATGTCTAATAAAAGTATCAAACAATAGTTTTGCACATTGATTATGTTCAATGAGTTTCTCTAACCTGCATGAATTTTCCTGTATGAAATAAGATAAAAGCTACAACTGACAGCTTGTCAACACAGATTCCTGGGGTTCTTCTGGGTGAACCCGCTTACATTGGACATGTAAGAGGCCCCTTTCCACTGGATAGACAAGATCCCCCTAGTATGAGTTCTCTGATGCAGCACCATCAGGGCTGAGCTCTGTCTACAGCCTTCCCATTGTTCTGTTCTCCAGTGTGCATCCATTATGCTAATAGAGGAACAAAGAATAAAGGATTATATTCATAGGATTCTCCTGTGCGTTATGAATTATGCTGAAAAAATCTCAGGAAAGATGCTCACACTCAACAGACATGGAAGGACTATTTCCTGAGAGAGACATTCAGTTCAAATGACCTCTACATACACTCCATGTATGTGATCTTTCTTCAGTATGACTTCTCTGATGTTTGAATGTGTGTATCCTGAAGGCAATTCTCACGTTAAGGATGTCTTGTGGGGTTGATCAGCAGTGTGAGTCAAAGATGGCGGGAGATCTGTGTGTGCTTTTCTACATCCCTTACATTTAAATGCATGCCTTATGTTAACGTAGGTTTTTGTTTTTGTTTGTTTGTTTGTTTTTTGCGGCACCGGGCATTGAACTCACAACCTCGTGCCTGCCAGAGCAGGCGCTTAAGCCACTGAGCCAAACTGCTGGCCCTGGTTTTTTGTGGTAGGGTCGCACTATGTAGCCCAGGCCGGGCTTGCACTCGCGTTGTAGCCCAAGCCGGCCTTGAACTCACAAGGCTCTGCCTACCTCAGCCTCCCTAGTGCTGGGATTAAAGGCGTGCACCACCATGCCCGGCTGTTAACCTAGGTTTAAGTTTTTCAATTTAACCACAGGTCTCATCTGTAAAGTTTTCTGTATCAAACTATTTACAAGTCTTAATCTGAGTCACAGGGCATGGTGGTACACACCTGTAATCCCAGACCTCCCAACAGGAGGGTTGAACGTTCAAGGCCAACCTAGGAAATTTAACAATCTAGTGAGACCTTGTCTCAAAATACAAAAATAAAAAAGGGGTCAGAAATGTAGCTTAGGGAGAAAACCATGGGTTCAATCCCCAGTACTGAAAAAAAATTAATTCACACTCCCTTGAAGTGTATAGTTCTGTGTGCGTTGATTAATGTATACAAGCCTACAACCACTTAGACAATCAAGAAAGAACATTTTCATCACTCTAAGAGCTCATGCTTTGTAGCCGACTTTCCTCCTCCCACCCAAGACCAAGGGGCAACAGGGATCTGCTTCCTGTGATTGGCGTTTTCTCTAAAATTTTGTGTTGTTTCCAGCATTGTTCACAGAACAGCTAATTACAGCCCATCTCTCCTACTGACTGCAACAGAAGTCTATCATAAGAATATTAAAAACAACTACTTAACCATTTTGAAAATTAAGTAGGTAGATTGGTATATTGAATAGAGATCATTATTAAATCTTTGATCATAGTTAATGGTAATGATATGTATTTCATATAGATGTGGATTGGGCATGATGAAACACAACTATAATTCCACCACTCTGGGAGACTTGATTATCTATGGTAGACATTTCTGTGAGGTGCCATGAGATCTAAGCCCTGAGTCCCTTAACATGGTGTTTTTTATTTATTTTCTTTTTGAGATAGGGTTTCTCTGTGCAGTTTAGGCTGATCTTGAACTTACTTTGTAGCCCAAGCTGGCCTTGAACACGTAGAAATTCTCCTGCCTTAGCGTTCCGAGTGCTGAGATTACAGGCATGCACCACCACACTGAGCTCATCAAGGGCATATACAGAATGGGAGTCTGAGGCATGACGATATCAAGTTTGAAACCTGCGTAGGTAACTTAGTGACTTAGTAAGACCTTGTCTCAAGAAAGGGGGAGCTGCAATGGTTTGCAACTTTTCTTTATCCTATGCTTTTCCCAGTTTTATCCAAGAGCAGAGAAAACATGCAATAGATAAACTCAGAAAAAATTCCAACATCCTACTGCTAGCCAGAAAATCAAAAAAGAAGCCTTGGTTGACCAAAGAGATTCAAGGGATCTTCTCCCTCTTTTATTTTATGTTTATGAGTAAGGATGTGTAAGTTGATTGACTATGCCAATTTGAGAAGTTTAGAAGCTTAACTAAATGAAGTCAGCACCAGCCTGAAATGCATAGCGAGACCCTGTCTCAAAAAGACGAACAAAACAAAACAGCAAAACCCCAGCCTGGGCAGTTTGGCAACTTAGCAATTTAGCAAGACTATCAAAATAAAAAAATAAATCAGGTCAGCAATTTTGCACCCTAAGGTGTAAATGACACACCCTAGGGTGGCTCCTCACTTGGAGGTATGATGGAGAAATCAGGGAGGGCAGATTCTGTTCTTTGGAGGAACTCCAGTCTTTGCCTTCAGTTTGGACGTCCCCTGGCTTCCAGCGGACTCTTCGGCTTCCATGGTAGACTCTTAGCTTTCCACTGCAGACCCATCCTAATGTGGACTTGCATGGCCACTGCAGTGAGCTCCAGACCTTGGACTGAAAGCTTCGGTATCCAGTGTGCAGATACCCTCTGCAAGCTTCCTTATTTGACTCTGTGGGTGACCATCATAAGCCAATCTTGTAATTTCTTGTGCATTTGTATATCTTGTGTTATATCTTGATCTCTAGTAAAACACTGACTGTTACAGAGTTTGGTACCAGGAGTGGCGCTAGAGAAGCAGAATTACAATGATGAAGTTATTGAATGGTTTCAGGGATTCCTGGAATTGGCAAATTTGATGAGACCTAAAGACAACATGGTCTCTTCCTAATTCTATGAGGAATATTGATTACTGTGACCCATGCAGCTCCTGAGGTTCTTGGGGTGAAGGATGGCAAGAGGATGAGACAAATTAAGAAGAGACAAAGCTGGGGTCAGGTGGAGCCCTTATCCTCCTGATGGGAGGAAAGGTAGTGCTCAAGCAATGCAGCATGGTTGTTTATATACTGGGAAGGATGACGTCAATTTCAGTCTCACTGCCTAGCAACCCTTTTCTTGGATTGTCCAGGAGCTTGGTGTTTTTCTGGGCTGTAGCAACTTTTATACTTGGTTGACCTGGGCGCTTTGTTTTTTGGTAGGGTCATGCCTGGGTCATGCCCTAGGTCAATTTCCAGCTTCAAGGGCTCCCAACAAATCCATCTCTTTTGTTGTTGCACAGGATGGGTGGTCAGTTGAAGCTGGAGGAACTGTGTTGGAGAGCTCTGTATAGAAGATCTTTTTATTTTAAGTGCAGTCCAAAGATTTTAAGTCCCTGCAGTCCGTTAATTCCTAACTGTAGTCAGCTATCAGTGTAGCTGGCAGTTGTCAAAAGGTGTTAGTGATTTGAGTTTCTTTTATAACATATTACTTTAGCATACCTCTAATAGTTGTACATTTTCTGTAGGATATTCAAGGCCAAGTTAAAATGAAACCCATTTTAAAAGCAGTCAGTTTTTGGGTTCTTTATCAAGGTCAGTTAAGTCTCCTCAGGAAATGTCTTGGAACCATGCATAGCACCTCTTAATTCTTGTCAGTGTCAGCCTTCTGGATGAGTGATGGCCATTGCTGGACCAAGTTGCTTTCTGTGAAAGCCTGGGAGGTTTTTTCTCCTGGTGACTCTCAGGCACACCACACACCAATGATCACTTTCCTCTGTAGTCATATAGTCTCTTTGATCAGAAGACCAGGGACTCACTGAGTATTGGATGTCACAGCAGAGGTTCTCTAGTGTCCTGGGTCCTCAGTGACCTTGGAGGGCTAGGGCCAAAATATTGGCTATCCTCTTAGCCCATCTATCTCTCCAGTTGTTGGTCTCTAAACCTCAGTCATTGAATATCCAGAAGAAAAATTGATAACAGTACAGTGTAGTAGAGGCAGAAAGCATAACATTATCATCTCATGTAAATATTAAACATCTTAGAACATAAAATAGAACCATTATTGTTAACAACCATAGATGTTTTAACATTTGAATACCTGTAGAATGTTAACAAACTGTTACATATTTTACACAGAAAATTAAAAATCAAACCATACAACATTATAGCATGACAACCATGATGAGATTTTGTGACACATCTGAATTTTCATTTTGACATCAAGTATCTCCTTTTTGGTCAGTCATCTCTATCTAATACGTAAAAGCATTTACCTAATTTGTTGACCTTTAGTGGGACATACATCTCATAAATTTTTGTTAAAGGCAGAGGTCTGAATCTGACACAAAAGTTTGTCACCATAAACAATCTGTTTTACATTTTTGAAGACCTGTACATCTGGAGGCATGAATATATAAACATACCATGAGACTAATAACAATCTTTCATAGCCATATGAAACCTTTGTATGGACATTTTAAAATAAAAAATCATATTGCATTATTTCTTTTGATGATGACCAATGTGAACTTATTACAATAATATTGTATATAATTTTAGTTGGGCTGTCTCGCATAAGGCTATGGAGATCACTGGGGACTCCAATCAATGAATAAGAACTGGTTAAAAATGTTACCAGGTAGCTGCTTTCTTATTCATCAGAGGGAGTCTTGTCCAATAATCTCCACCCCCCCCAGGGATTTTGTTTACTCATCTTAATAATTTTTTGATAACTTATGAAAAACCCAATTATAACATTTAACACCTTTTTTTAAAAAAATAATGAGAGACTCTCAAGTCCATGATAAACAACAATATATATTTCATTTACACAATCAATTTTAACATTGTCTTGGCTAGCTGGGAACCCAGGTAGAAGCATGCTTTTTAAGTCTATTACCCAAATTAAACTTTGATTAAATGATCCAAGAATGTAAAAAAAAAAAAGGAAAAATTGAGCTCAAAATAAAAAGGAACAGCTGTTTACAGAATGGACAAATGGACAAACATGGACAGATGATCAGTACAGATTCAAACAGACATAGAAAGAAGCACAGAGTTGTTGGTGTCCACAAGAACTCTCTTAAGTTCCCCGGGCTATTTGTACAGGTGTATCATGCCCCTTTGTTGAACTAGCTTGCTTTTTACACCCTGTGTCCTATGGGTTGGAACACCTCTCACCTCTAGCACTCCATGCCCTCAGGGCATTTCTTAGGTGCTCTGTGCCACTTGGGCACTCCTGTACGGGCACTTGTGTTTCAGCTCCACACATGTGAACGATCACTAGCTTAGCTGACTCCCAACAACACCTTAACAGACTGGACAGACAGATACACAGGCAGACTGACAAACATCTTAATCAGAGTGCACTCAAATATATTTTAGCCAAATTCAATTACACTAATTTTTTACAAATGTAGAATTTGTAATTTTAAATAGAGTAGTCAGATTTGTTGTAGGTCAATTAGCAGTGATCTCTTATAAAAGAATTTGGAAAAGACAAAATCTTATCTACAATTAACATATTTTTATCATAGAACTTAGTGTACACTCTTATCATCTATTTAGACCTTTGGTTTTATTTTTTGTTACCACCTTCTGGGCATCCTGGGTCAATTAAGGTTGGTTCTAGCTTCATTCTTTTCTATTGGTTGTGTTGTGGTCCCCGAGGCATCACTGTCATAGGACTGAGCATCCACTTTTTGAGAGGTGGAATCAACTCTTTTTCTGGGCTTGGGTCCATGATACAGCTGGACAGCACACATTGGAACCCAGATAGGCCATTTAGCATTTCCTGGAAAAACATAAGCATACCCTTGACCCCAAATTAACAATGGACTGGGTGCTTTGTTTTTTGAAATTTAAATTGTGAGCATTTTTTTTTTTTTGGTGGCACCGGGGATCGAACTCACAACCTCGCACCTGCCAGGGCAGGCGCTTAAGCTGCTGAGCCAAACTCCTGACCCTAGTCTTTTGAGGCAGGGTTGCACTATGTAGCTCAGGCCGGCCTTGCACTCGCATTGTAGCCCAAGCTGGCCTCGAACTCACAACACTTCTCCTACCTCAGCCTCCCGAGTGCTGGGATTAAAGGCGTGTGCCACCACGCCCGGCTCAATTGTGAGCATGTTTAACTATTTTTAGACCTGAAGATTATAAGGAATTCTTGTGGTAAGGTGTAGAGAAAAAATTGCATTTTGTATTTAGGCGCCTTGGGCTCTCTTTCCATCATGACACACAGGTTGTGCTCCTGCTCTGGCCTGGAGGCCCCACTGTTGTTGGGGATCTGAGTAACAGTGTGGTGTAAATCTTTGATGCAAAAAGTGTGTGTGCAGGTGATGGGAAAAACTGGGGTTGCTTGGGCACACCAGAGCCATGTCCCACTTCTCCTGAACCACGTCCAGCCTTCCCAGCCCCAGGCCAGTGCTGCAGTGCTGCTGGCAGGGCAGCCATTGACAGGCTTGGCAGGCCTGATGGAGTTCACTTCTCAGCACACAGGAGGCAGGGCTGTAAATCTTAGCTCCACAGTGCGGGTCTGCCTCACAAGTCAGGCCAGCCCACCCCAGGGGAAGTTCTCTGTGTCTAAAAGCCCCTTTAAATGCTTTTTAATTATCAATTTTATCTCAGGGTGATCCTGCTTAATCTGTTGAGCCCAATAACTTTCAGAAGCTCCAAAACCCTTAGATACCCTGTATTTATTTACAGATATTCCAATTTTTGTCAAGGGAAGAATAACCACTTAAGCAATACAAGAATCTGTGAAGATTTGAACCGTGTTTTGAGTACATTAACCATAACCTTGATTTCCCCTTACAGCTGAAACCAGCAACATTGTTTCTTCATCTCTTTTGTCTGGGCCATGCTCTAGGCAACTGAGTTAGACAGAAATATTATAGGCAGTCAGACATGGCTAGGCCCTCAAGGAAACCAGCACAGAGGACCAAATGTCTTGGTGACCTTGGAAGAGACACACACCTCTTGCTGTGGGCCAGATATCAAGACAAAAGGCAAAAACAAATGCACCCATATCCTAAGGATTGGTATTCTAAATAGTTCTATATCACCCTGAGGAAGTCAGGAATCAGCATCCCACCCTCTTACAGGAAGAGTCATTGTCCTTAAGCATATCCCTCCCACTTTACTACATGACTGGCTTCCTCATTTGTCCTTGATTTAATCAATTCTGCCTGAGCAGTTAATCTCATTGGTTAACCATGGTTATGTCCCACCTTATGCCCATCCGCCTTGTGAGTTCCCAGTTTTCCCCATCATGGTTTTACTCTATAAAAGTTCCTAGATATGACAGTCTTTGGCAACCCACTCGGGACCCTTTCTGTCCCTCAGACAGAAGCTTTCTTTCTCTCAATAAATATATTATGCACTTACCCTCTGTTGTTCCTAAAATTCATTCTTCAATTTTAGAGAACACAGACTCGTGCCAGACATATAGTAGGTTGGGAGTTTCATTCCCCTATATCATTTGGAGGTCTGAGATCATTTTTCCTATATCACAGGCTTGGCGGAACTCTTTTTTTCCTTCCCCTGCTTGGGGGCCTATGAGAAGTAGTGAGAGGAGCAGAAAGGAGCAGTTTCTCCCTGTTAAATAGCCCTTTAAAATCTGTAGAGGTTCAGCTAGATTTGTGTTGTTGTTGTTGTTGTTGTTTTTACCTAATCTTGTTGTAAACTGTTTTCCCATTTCCTCCAAAGTATGTAAATTTACAATTCCTTCTTTTTGAAACAAACTCAAGAAATATAGCAAGCTGTGTAGTGTCAGTGTATTGAGAACTAAAATTGACTTAAGAAAGCAAAAATGACCTAAATAAACGTAGTTACATTAATCATGAATTTGAAACAAGTGTCCCTGAAGTAAATAATTTTGAAAAGCAATGGAGCTTGAAAATTTACACTACAAGATATCAAGACTCACTACAAAGCCATAGTGAGACAGTGATATGCTGGAGTCAGCTGATTATCAGCTCGTGAAAGCCAAATGTTGAATTTTTAGAAGTTTTGCATGTTACTTGTTGTTGCATTGGTTATTCAAAATTGTCTTTTGTGAGAGTATTTGGTGAACAAAAATCAGCAAACCACAAATCAGGACCACATTACCCTCCTAACCACTAGGAGCCTGCTGGGGCAAGCAGGGCTGTGCCATCTCAGGGAAGCTGTCTGAGCTGTAGCACCCCTACTCATTGGCAGGGCCGTTGCAGGCCCTGCTGGAAGTTTTTCTTCTGGAACAGAAAGGTCTTCTACATCAATTTTGAATTTACAATGAGTGGCCCAGTGATACCCTTTGGACAGATATTTGCAGGTTTTGTTGAAGGAACAGATAGTGGCTGTGTTGCCCTCACAGGTGCAGCAGCACAACTTTTGGCAAAATGCTCCCTACCCCCACAATAAAAACAAGTAGTTTTGTTTTTTCTCTTTCCTTTAGGCTGTGACCTGTTGACTTCAGTGATTATAATCTGTCTCCAACTACTGGGGATTGAAAGTTTAGTACCAGGTAGATATGTTGAAAACCCTCTATGTATTCCCCCACCCATCTGGCTTCTTTTAGCATCAATTGCAAGGGAGCTGAAGAAACCAACTCTGCACCCTGAGAGGTGGAAGTTCCAACCTGTGACGCAGCAAAGTTTGAGCTGAAAAGGCAGGAGTTGCCGCTTGTGGCTCAGTTAAGGTTATCGGGGTGGCTGTCACTCCATCATCTTTTCCCTACTGGGGACTCGATTCTAAAACAGTGCCTGGAGCCAATTCCATTGTGGTTGTCTCAAGAAGCTCACAATTGTTAAGACCCTCTCTAATCCAGATCCACAGAAGGAATGTAAATACTGGGATCAAGCATGCAACAAACAGTTCCTATACATTTGTGATTCTTTCAAACATGTTTGTTCCATAGTTAGACAGCTGATATAATCAATATACCTCTCTCTTTTTTTCTTTCCAGGTGAAGGGGTTCCTCACAGGCCCATTTATAACTGGCCCTAGAGAATAAGGGAGTTTCAGTGCCCCACTCTTTACACCTGATGAAGCCAATATCAATACACTCCAGTGATGACTATTGGCCTATACCAATGCACTTTTCCCCCTGGTTGCACACACATGAGAAGTGTCTCCTCACCCTCAATCTCTTACCCTGTCCATGTTCTGGCACCATATGCCATGTAACTCCTGAGGTTCTTGGGGTGAAGGACCACAAGAGGATCAGAAAAATAAAGAAGAGACAAAGCTGGGGTTAGGTGGAGCCCTTGTCCTCCTGATAGGAGCAAAGATACTGCTCAACTAATGTAGCATATTTGTTTATATACTGGGAAGGATGACGTCAATTTCAGCCCCTCTGCCTAGCAACCCATTTCTTGGATTGTCTAGAAGCTTGTTTTTCTGGACTGTAGCAACTTTTTTATGTGGTTGACCTAGGTGCTTGTATTGGGTGATATACTATGTCCCCCCAAGTCCTCATATACTTTTGATGGGGCTGAGTCTAGCGCTTGTTATTGGTTTGTTGTCTGGTGTGGGGATTGGCAATGTGAGTGCTGTACCCACCCAGGGGTGGAGCTGACATACAGTGTAAGGGAAGGCAGGTCCTCCTCTTGCACTTCCACACTCTGCCTCTCTCTCTTGCCAGTGCGCCTCGCGGATGTGGTTGTAGCCACCATGAATGGCAGCCCCTCCACACCGTGCTGTCTTGGAGCCAACTAAGTATGGACGGAAACTCCCGAGAAACTGTAAGAAATAAACCTTTCCTTCCCTAATTTTGGGCATCAGGTATTTTGTCTCAGCAATGAGTGAAAAGTAACTAAGATAGTGCTCTTTGTTTTTTGGTAGGGTCATACCCTAGGTCAATTTCCAGCTTCAACGGCTCCCAACAACTGATAATCCTTGGTGTGAATTGTTTAAAATATTATGCTGTAGATCCATTTGGTTTTTTTTTAATTTTTTTTATTTTTTATTTTATTTTATTTTTTTTGAGGCACTGGGGATCAAACTCACAACCTCACACCTGCCAGGGCAGGCGCTTAAGCCACTGAGCCAAATTCCCAGCCCTTGTAGATCCATTTGATTATCCTAATTCACCAACTGTGAGATGTAAGGAATTTAGTGACTCCATGCATGAAAGTTTTGAATATGTTTGGCAGAGTATGAAACACAATGATGCTGGCTGATTGGTCTTAGCATTGCTGGACAAACTAGTGAAGGACATGCTCAAAACAACCATAGGACTTCTAAAGTCTTCTGGCTGTGAGGCCAAGTTAATAAAAATAAGGAGCTCAAAGATTCAAATTCCAAGCTCTAGACACTGATAAGAAATTTAACAGTTTCTAAGTGTGTCCTGAAAGAAAATCTCCTCTCTTCTAGCTGCAAGGCTGAGATTGTAGAAACCCAAACACAGGCCCTCATAACTTGATTGTCTGAACGACACCATAAGTTTAATGCTCAGTCTCAAAGGGTATCTGAAGCAAAGGTGAGGACACTGATTGGAAAAGAATGCGATCCCATGGATGGATGGAGACATGTGGGAGGATCCTGATGAAGTGGAGGAGTTTCTAGATGCTAACGAGATTATTTTGCTATAGGAAGAATTTTTTTTTTTTTGCGGCACTGGGGATTGAACTCACAGCCTCACACCTGCCAGACAGGCGCTTAAGCCACTGAGCCAAACTCCCAGCCCTAGTTTTTTGAGGCAGGGTGGCACTATGTAGCTCAGGTTGGCCTTGAGCTCACTTTGAAGCCCAAGCGGGCCTCGAACTCACAACGCTTCTCCTACCTCAACCTCCCAAGTGCTGGGATTAAAGGCGTGCACCACCATGCCCAGCCAGAGGAAGAAATTTTGCCACTGCTTGGGTTACTTCTCTCTCATTGCTAAGACAATATATCTGACACCCAAAATTAAGGAAGGAAAGATTTATTTAGCTCACTGTGGAGATTTCAGCCCATAATCAGCTGTCTCCAAGGCACAGTGACATGGCACAGGGGCAGTACTTCAAGGTGGCAGAAGATAGCAAAGGCAGCAAGAGGAAAAAGAGGGAACAAGCCTCTTCTTCCTCCCCTATAGTGTTTGCCTTGTGAGTGGGTGTAGTACTCACACCATCTCTGTGCCCTCTTGCACAGGCTGAAGATGTTTACAAAGTAAGGACCCTGGGCCCCTGCTGAATCACTTGGTTAAACTTCTGACCTTCTCAAAGTGACACAATGAACAACATCCTAGAGCAATAACTGCTTTTCCTCTACACCCCGAGATACAGAGCTGCTGAGTTACTTAGTTAAGCTTCTAGACTTTTCAAATTGACCCAATGTATCAGCCATAACACTCACCCACAGTGGCAACCATAACACTCACCCACCTTCACCCCCTGTGGTGTTGGCCTCTTCTAATATACCTGGGGAAACTAATCCTGTGTTGACCAACCAGGTGACACACCTCAGAACCTGCCCTCCCCTCCCATTTTTGCCTCTAGGCCTACAACCAGGCTCGAATCACAGAAAGCTCCTAAGGGTGAGGTACACAGTGTGACCCATAAGGAGGTCTGCTACTCTCCCAAAGAACTTGAATTTTCTAACTTTTTTTCTAATTTTAACTTTTTTTGGTACCAGGAATCGAACTCAGGACCTTGCACCTGCCAGGCAGGCACTTATGATGCTGAGTTATATCC
>RJWM01031432.1:0-22291 GCA_004363535.1 Dasyprocta punctata | reverse complement strand
TTTTTTTTTTTTTTTTTTTGCGGCACCGGAGATTGAACTCACAACCTCGCGCCTGCCAGGGCAGGCGCTTAAGGCACTGAGCCAAACTCCCGGCCCTGGTTTTTTTGAGGCAGGGTCGCACTATGTAGCTCAGGCGGGCCTTGTGCTCGCGTTGTAGCCCAAGCCGGCCTCGAACCCACAACGCTCCGCCTACCTCAGCCTCCCGAGTGCTGGGATTAAAGGCGTGCGCCACCACGCCCGGCCAACTACAGAAATCTTAACAAAACGTGAGTTGTTCTGAACCTTAAAGAGCATTGTTTCACTATTCCTTGTTTCTAGTGGCTCTGAAATATATATTTAACTTAGATAATTGTATGTTAAGGGAAATACCTCAATTCTTTGATGCTGTTAGTAGGCTACCATGTTATCTAAATATTGAAAGTAAAGAAATTGATGGTTAAGCTTAACCATCACAAATATAAAGCTACTTTAGATAGGGTAGTCAGGGAAGCTCTGAAGATAGAGATTAACATAGAGCCAGTCACAAGACCAAGCTGAAGAAGATCATTTCAGGAAGAAGGAATAACACGGGTAGGATGTGTGAAGATCAGAAAGGAGGCCACTCTGGCTCGGATGTCAGAAACCTAAAGAGAAGTGAGTGACAGACAGCCTGCAGCCAAAGTAAACAGCTTGGATAATAAATAATCCAGGAGTGACAGAGAAGTCACTGAGGAGTCATAAATCAAGGATGGAAAGTTCTGTTATCAGCATTTAAAAATTTACAGTTGGCTCAATAAATCAGAGTGAAAATGTAGACATATATCCTCCCCAATTAAAAAAAAAGTCAAAGGATTTTTCACTTTCCACCTGTAAAAAGAAAAGTGTTTACAATATAGCAGGTAACAAATCTACTGTTCTCGCCACTGAGTCACCTTGATTATATGTTTATAGCTAGGTGACATTTTTAAGACATATCCTGTATTCACATTCATAATTTATCATGTCTATGTCAAAAGCTCTGCCATAGAACTAACAAGATTAATCTTCTGCAATTATAAAAGGAGAACGATGTTTGCAGGAAGCAACAGAACATAGGGCTTATTTAATTCTGATTCGCCTCGCCAAGAAAAGCTTGGGCATCTCTCACTTACAGAAACATGGTAACTTGATTCTATGGACTAAGGATGCTACCTTAAAATATCAGAAAGAGACAAACATGAATTTTTAAGTCTCTCATAGATATTTATTTAAAAAGTGACAAGTACCATAGGCAAATATAGTATATACTTTCCTGCTTACAAAACCCACAAAGGACAGGAAGATGGCATTTTAATTAAAATACATAAAGATTTAAATTGTTTTAAAAACACCCTAAGGGCTTTACTTGAAATATCTGTAAGAATAATGATCTTTCTGTTTTTATTTTTTTTTGCCCCAAGCTACCAACTCAATTGTAATTATCTTTACCATGTGACCACAGTCTAAGATAGTTATCTTACCCTATGAATGCTGGTCAACTGGAAACTGCAATTAGTTTCAATCTGAGGAATTCCTAAGGAGAAATCATAAACATATTGTCATATATTATGCATCACAGGACTGTAAGATTATTTATCCACTTACATGGCTCTAAAATTTTTAACATGTATAATAATTTTACAAAATATAAAAAGATAACTTTCTAAAAAAGTAAGTATGTTTAAAAAAAGATCAACCTCTGACCTCTCACAAAAGGTATTAATACCCAGGGGGAGAAATAAGTCATGTAACAAGTTACACATACAATCTCATCACAATAATGTGCAAGGCATAAAATCTGAATATTAAATTTTTAACACACAATAAGTACTCTGTCTGAGGCACTGGTTATTTTACAAGTAAAAGAAAAAACCCACTGAAAAATCTAGGTTTCTTGGATTCAATAGAAGGGAAATGACCAGAAAATACTTCATATTTGGGATAGTTTCCTTCATCCAATTTGATAATTATTTTTATTCTTTGGTGATTTGCTAGTTTGATCCCATGGCACAATATTAAGATTTGCTTTTGCCTCATTATATATCATGGACTTTCTTAACACTGTTAAAGTTTCTCTAAACATCATTTTGATAGAAGGTAATAGTTTATACATGGATATGTCATAGTTTACAAAATCATCCCCCAAATGAATCTTTAGATTTTTTTTCCCCAATGGTAAACATCTGTATACTGTACTCTGTCACAATTTCTTTTGCACAAATTTCCAAAGTAAGATTACTGAGCCAGACACCACGAACCTTTTAAAGTTTCTGGTATATAGTATCAATTTATTCTACCCCACAAAAAAAAGTTATAGTAATTTTCTTTCTTATAAACAGTGTACCAGTAGCACTCTCAACAGATATGAGTTATTATTTAAAAAAAACAAAAAACATTTGCTAACTTCACACGTGAAAATTGGTATTATCGTTGTTTTATTTTGCATTTCTTTGAATTAGATTGAATATTTTCCATCATGTATATTGACACATTTCATTTCCCTTCTCTGTTCAAATTTACTAAAATCAGAGGAATATTTTGCTAAGAAGACATAAATGCAGAACTTAATGAAAGCTCTCAGACAGAACATTGCTCCCAAGTAAAAGAAATACAATGTAGCTCGGTTTCTTTATCCAGGCTAAAACTAAAGCATTCAAACCAACCTTAGAAACTGTAGCAAAAGTTACCCTCTTCTTTCCTCTTCAGCATAACACAAAGGTACTAAACCGGAAGAATGAACTCTGAAAATACTAAATATCCATGTTTTTTAGAATTGAATAAATTTTTCATACTAGGCAGGATAAAGAGGATCCAGCTGTGGAGCCAGGCGGCTGCATCAGTAGCACCCCAGCAGCCTGCTATGCTAATTAATAAGCGTTACCAAACTAGCTTTATTGACCCCTCAGAAACATTTTCTTTCCCCGCCAGTTGGACACAAGATGTGTATTTTAACTTTGAAAGTCAATTCCAAGATAATCTTTAAAGAAAAGAACGCTGGAAGGTTTGGAGAAAACAAGCATACCACTGAGAGTTCCCTTCTTCCTCAAATAAGAAGTCCTTTTAGAAGGCTCCCAACAAGGGACATAAGGAAATTTCCGAAGTGACCAAGGATTAAGGAACAGTAGATGGTAATCTGACCTTTGATAGAAAAACAAAAGATCCCAAGGCTTTTACTGTTAGACAAGTCTGGACGCTCTTTCTTCCCTCTGGTCAGCACAGATAGGGTTAACAAAAGAAATTCCTAGTAGAGCAAGAATCTACTACGCAGTTTTGGAATCTGAAATGGTTTCCATTCATGTGAACTTCTTATAGTGATAAGGCACATAAAATAATAAAAGGAAAGATCTAAGAAGCAGTCAAGAATTACTCATCTATTTATCTTTCTGATGCTGGAAATCAAAACTAGACTGTCACACATACCAAGCAAGTGCTCCAGCAGTGAACTGTATCCCCAGCCCTTAGTCGAAAATCACTGAGAAGGACCTGAGGGTGAATGTACAGTCCTAGAACTTCACTTTACCGGTCAGCTATGGCAGAATGAAGCTCATCGTAGTGTCATACACACTCGCTCTGTCTTGTGCAATCTGTAAATGCAAGGCTCTAGTTACATAGTTAAATTCCCTTATATCATCAAGTTGAAAATTTCAAAATCAATGTCCTAAAAGAAGGACACTGTCGTTCATCATCTGTTCCATTCAGGGTCCTATAGAATCATCTTTGTGGGCCACTCTGACCACCAGAGGCTGAATTCAGGGCTCCTTTGCTTCTGCTGATGGGACACGTTTACAAATATTTTTCTTAAACTGTTTTATGGTATATGTTAATTGCTACAAGTTCCTTGAGATCTTGGGGTAGTATCTTATTTATGTCCCAGAAATCAATCACAGTGTGTCATTTCAGAGCTAGGTTAAAGAAGACATTGAAAGTTTTTTGTTTATATTTTGGGTTTCTCATATAAGAGAAACCATGCAAGATTGAAGTTTGTGTTTCTGATTTATTTCACTTAATATTATGGTCTCAAGGTGCATCCATTTACCCAAAATATAAATATCAATAAAGATAAAAGATAGGTAATAGGAAGTAAGGAGACCTTTCTCAAATGGGAAGGAAAACAAGAAAAGAAGGGGAGGGAGGGCAGGAGAAGAGAATGGAAAAAAAGAGCTTAAGAAAAAAAATGTAAATAGAGCTTTTGTAAATGGGAAGGGAACCAAGAGTTGGAAGGAGCAGGGAGGAATGGGAGGAGGCGGGATGGAAAAAAGAATTAATATGGGTTATGTACATGAACAACTCACTGCGACAAATGTAATTGTTATTTACTGTGAACATGTACTAAGGGAAAAAAAAGGAAGAACAGCAAGAGAAAACAATGGAAGTGACTAGAAGGAAGAAACGCATTCTAGTTGCCATTTCTCTCTGAGATCCTGGAAAGTGGCAAAAGGGGAAACTAGAGGGGCTCGTAAATTTTCTTTCCCCACATAGTAATTGGTTTTTCCACTTAAGCGCCATGAACAAATATTTAAAGAACAAGTCTGACGAAGTATGAAATCTTTAACCTGACCAGTGCTCTGAGTAACTACTAATTAGCCCACCTTAGGTGACCCCAGGTCTGGTTATGTGTACCGTGAGTATTTTAGTCATTAATGAATGATTATATGACACAACGCCAGACAAGATTCCATTACCCAGTTAGGAACCAGGCATAAGGAGCAGACCTGGCTCTCAGAAAATGTGAAGATAACTGGTACAAACGAATGGCGAAGAAAGCGGTGGGGACAGAGCCACAGGCATTTTCATTACCCCATGGCAGGTACAGAGATCAGGTGCACAGACTAAGCCTTCACCTTTCAGGAATAAGTAAGAAAAATTCATATTTGCCAACTTAGCCACCAAACATGACATCTCACAAACTGGAATGTAGAACTGCTGTCAAATTCAGCATGACTGGCCGCATTAGAATGACTGTGAGTCATTCTGAATCAGTGATGGGCCACTGCATAATGCCACAGCATTCCGAAATGACCTTAATATCTTACTGATTTCACAATTTTTCTTTTTACCAAGTTAGCCTTACAATGCAACAGGAATAATGCTAAAATGAAATCAGCATGCCATCACTCAAACAAGGATGTTGCGTACTGTGCTGTTCTATGCCTATCAATTGTATTGTTTGATTTCCCTCAAGACCATAAACTCCAGGAAAGCGAGGACCTTTCTTGTCTTTAAAGGGCCTGCCATACATCAGTTGCTTCATAAATATTAAGATTCCACAAACCTGTGAGCGATGATCGGGCCAACAATATTGCATATCCTTGGATAGTTTTAATTTCAGAAAGCTGGTCACCTTTGATAGTGATCACTATAAAGAATGCTGTATTTGCTATAACACAGTACTTGACACAATGACAAAAACTAAATTGTCATGCACTGCAAATCAGTCTAGTTGTTAGCTTGAGCTAACTTCTGACCAAAAAATAGGTTTAATATTCACCAAGTGCTAAGTGATCATGAATCATAAAAGATATTTATTTATTTATTGTAATGGGGATCAAACATAGGGCCTTCCCAAGGACATACATCCTTGAAACATAAAATATATTTAAAATGAACACTGCTACCTGACTGGCTCCTCCAAATCAGTAGTCATGCCATACTTTTATTTTTTTGCATTAGTGAAGATTGAACCCATGGCTTTCACACTGAACTACATTCCCAGTCCTTTCCAAAAAAAAAAAAAAAAAAAAAAAAACTTTTTTTTTTTTTTTTTTTTAAATTTTCAGACAGGGTCTTGCTACATTGCCCAGGCTGAACTTGAGCTTGCAATCTCCTGTCTCAATCTCCCATAGTCCTGGGATTACATGCATGCATCACCATACCCGGCTAAGTCAGTCTCATCCTTCCTTAGCATTTGAGAGCATGGTATTATACTGCCATTAAGCTGCATCACAACTATCTGGGGTTAAATCCTTTCCTATCTCTGTCTCTGAACTCTTGGAATAGTTGAATGTGCAGGACAGAGCAACGGAACAAATTCTCAGCAATTATCTACTGAGTGCAAAGGAATGATGGGAGATAGAAAGGGGAAGGCTAACACTGGTACTGGGTGTTGTAGGTATTACCGTCTCAGTTCTGAAGGTGAGAAAGCTGAGAATCAGAGAAATTAAAAAAACTTGCTCATGCTCACAGCAAATTCAGAATTCACACCAGCTCTAACAGCCATCTGCTGCATGGCCTTCTCCAAAAGCTATATAAAAAGGAGTTTTATATAGAACATGGCATCTCTCTTTTGCAAATCTATAATTCATCTTTTAGAGGAAAGAGATGATTCAAAAATGAGATTCACATTGCTTTTCTAGCTCGTCACTCAGTATTCCTTCTGGCAAAACAGAGCTAACAAGAGCTTCTTCCATCCTGCCTGCCTATTAAGTAATTAAGATTGACATGATAGATAGCCAGAGTAATGCTGCATCTTGCTTGAGCAATCTCATACAGAGAAACATGCACCCTCCAATTTAATAACACAATGAATGACCCACGTTTAATCTGTATGTAAATGATCATGTTTTGCATGGCTTTTCTTCCTGGCATATACAGAGGGTAAAATAAATTTCATACCACCTAAATACAGCCTGGTTTTGAACGGCTTAATAAAGAAACAATACAAGCCTTCAATATATTAAGTTACAGTGTTAGGTCTGGTTCTTATCCAATAAAATCTTAAAGAATATTCAGCAGACCTAGAACAGAGAGTAGCAAACTTGCTAAGATCTTCGTGTCTTTGTCATTTACCACCTGCTGGATTGTAGATATGCTATCCGAGTATCACCTTTCTCATCTATACAACAGTAAGAACGGTGGTTTCTGCTGAATGAAATTGTTTCAGGAAGAAAATAAGGCAACCGTAAATCAAATGCTTAACACAGAAGTAGGTATAAATCAAGTCCTAAAAATGGTAATTTATTAACATAATAGTGGCTTTATCCAAGATTAATCATTTAAAGCTTGGCTTTCAAGTATCCTGTAAACAGAAATCACACTTGCTATTAAGGACTTTTGGTTTTCCATCTAATTAGTGATTTCCAAGTCAGATTTAGAATGTATCACATTACTCCAGAACTATAAGTTTTCTCAAACATTTATCATATGGACCACAAGGAAAACAAAGTGTTGCTGAGCTAAAACAATACACTGAGAGATGCAACACTTAAAGAAAGTTAGTATCTTAGTTACTTTTCTTGTTGCTGAAACCTGACACCCCCAAGTTAAAGGGCAAAGTTTTACTTCAGCTCACGGTTTGTAGAGGTTTCAGTCCACAGTTAACTGGCTCCCAGGCAGGGCAGCAAGGCAGATAGGCACCACAGAAGAGACAGTTTATGGCAGGGCAGGCAGAAAGCAGCAGCAGCAAGCAGACTTTCTTTTATTCCATCCAGGCTACAAACCTTTTGGGCAGTATCACAGCCAGGGTGGGGCTTCTGTCTTCAGTAAATCCATTCAGCTACACCCAGAACTATGGTAATTCCCATTAGTAGACTAGTTTAGTATCACACAGCCTTAATACCAGTATGATACTCCCTAGATTCAGTCAGCTCTGAAAAGCCCCACCAATGAGGGCATGAGGCTTTGGGCGTCATCTAGATACAAGCCCTAACAGTTCGTGAAGTCATCTTCACCTTTTGACACACTGTCATCTCAGTCAAGATTTCTGCTGCAAACAAGTCAGACATGACCAGTGGACCCCAAGCAAAGGGCTGTCTTTAAAATCTACAATAATCATGGTTGTAGAACAGTGTGAATCTGCCTAATACTACTAAATTGTACATTTAAAATGGTTAAAATAGTGTACCTCGTTATGTGTATTTTACCACAAAAATCAATAATCACATGAAACAAGAAAACTGTTTTTAATGCTTTAAAATGAATACAAATCATACAAATTTAATATACAGTGGGGCCCTGCAATGTTCTAGAAAACAGGCCAACACACAATGGTTTTTTTCTTTTTTTGTCTTTTTGAGACAGGACGTCACTATGCAGTTCAGGTTGCTCTTGAGCTTATTTTGGAGCCCAGGCTGGTCTTGAACTTGCATCAATCCTCCTGCCTCAGTCTCCCGAGTGCTGGGATTACAGGTATGTGCCACCATGCCTGGCTAAAAATATTATTTTAATGTTTCGAATTTGCTTTGCCTATGACTCACAGTATATTATAATAAATACTAAATATTTAATTATCAATTTTGTTTGTGACTCTGAATTAGAAGGATTTGGTTGGAAGAGATGACAGATTCCCCAGATTTCTCAAAAAATGCTTAGGTCTTTTTTTTTTGTAGATAAATGGCCATATATTAAGCTAAGATAGTAAAAATTCTGCAGTGGTTAGTGAGCTAAATGAACATGAGTTTTGCTTTTTTTTTTTCCCTAAAATAACCATCAAAGTATACACATTTACAACATTTAGTACAGTAATAACTTGAGATGGATTTGAAGTACTGGATCCCCTTGCTTAGAAGGTCAGCCTATCTCTACCAGAAGGCATTAAGGACAGCATACCATATGTCCTTAAAATCTACAATAATTTTGTAGAAGTGGTGGGTCATAGTGCAGAGATGCGTGAGCATTTTGTGTGTCTGCATGTGTGTGTGCATGTGTGCACATATGTGTAAGTGTTGGGAAGTGGTTCAAAGATAACATTCATAACCCCAGGGCTTCGTGATAGCAGACTTACTTACTGGGCACCTAAATTCAATAAACAGATCAACTACCAAGACTTTCATAGCAACCACCTCAGTTTTGTAGGACTGGCTTGTTTCTTCCTTGCTCTGTGGATGTATACAGTTGAAATCCCTACCAAAAGCACGAGTGGGAGGCAGTGAGCCCTGTCAAATGAAAATTAATTTAATAATAGAGAAATAGCTGCTCTATTTCCTCATGGAACTACAATGCATTGGAGGGTGACAGGAATGTAATAATGTGGCTGGACTGTCACAAGAAGGAAAGTACACATCAGTGAGGCACAGGGAAGAATTAAGACTGTCTCTTTCTAAGACATGCTGCTTCTGGATTTGTTAGGAGACCCAAGTGACGGAAAGTAATGGGAAACAACCCTTATCTTGCTTCCTACCTTTAGACTCTGGGGAGTTTCCTTCCCAGGAATACTAGGATTTGACTCCCAAAGGTTGAGCAAGGTTTGGTTAGTATACTCCGTAGTCATATAATAAGGGATTTAGCAGCTGTGCTCACTGATGCCCAATGGGTAACTAAAAACAGAATAAAACTTGGCATCTCGGTCTTCATTTTTTTGGTGGGGGGTACCGGGGATTGAACTTAATGACTTTGCGCTTGCCAGCTAGGTGTTTATGCCACTGAGCTAAATCCCCAGTCTCTGCCTTCATTTTGTATCTGTCTCCTTTATTACCTTAAAACTTTAGGTCAGATCCCTGCTTAGTTTTACATGTAGGAAGGTTAATTACTTGAGTATCTGTCTAAAAACCAGTAATACAATGTTCATTAGTCCTAAATTTACCTAGCCTATCTCATCCTCCTTTAAGACTGATGATATAAGAATAACTATCATATTTTCAAGGTTTGTAGGGATACTTAACTGCCAGCTTTTACAAGATCCTGTTCTAGAAATCCACAGCCATTGTCCTAAACCTGCAGTCCCCTTAGAGTCCAGGAAAAGCAGAGCCTTGCAAACAGATCAACCCATGGATCACTTCCAAGTGGAAGCAATTATCCCATGGTAGAACTGAGGCTGTTCCCTAAGCACTCACTTCACAGGAAATGGATTTCATCCTGGAGTCCTAAGGTCTTCCCTGCAGTCACACTGCAGAACCAGTCCTGAGATACCTATCAGACCATGGCTTGACCAGGATTACCAGCCACTCAAATCTTCAGCCCTTGTCTTTTCTGTAAAAGCACAAATTTCCTGTCACCTTAAAGACAGACCTTGAACCTTCGTATCTTTTCTTTCCATGTGGATATGCTCATTTCTCTGTCCTTCACTACTGCTTGTTTCTTTGGAGTTTAGGGGTGGGAGGCCAAGCCTGGTCTGTTGGAACCCTGGGAGCTGGGGCTTCCACATAAAAGCTCCAGTACTAATCACAGCGATCACTGATCATGTGACAATAGCTCACAGAGGAAGATAGGACACTTCACCACACATGAGTGTGGTCTCTGGGGCCACTCAAGGAATCCCACAAATTAGGTCACAGTCACTTCTTACTTCACCATGCTGGCTGTGCTGTGGACTTTGATAGTCTGAACCACTGCTATGGAGGGAAGAACACTGATGTTTAAAGCTTTACTCTGTCTCTGTCTACCGGACATGGAGTTGGTGCTCACAAACAAGGGGCATCTTTGCAAAAATTTTCTTTGCTTACTGGTCTGTAGCAATCACTGCTGTCACAGTCATTTCTAGGTACATAAAGAGATTTTTCTACTTGCCAATCTCCTGCCCTATAAATGTTTTGAAGCCACTTTAGGTAAAAGCTATGGCTCCATTTTTATTTACTTTCCTATTTTTTGTTCACAAGCTTCAGGGTCCAAGTGTTGATTGAATTTAGTCTTACGTCACTTTTCCATTTCCCCTGCCAGTGACTGGCTTTCCACAGTGGCAGTGTGGCACACGGACACTTGAGTGAGTCCCAGGCCTACCTCCATCATCATCCGTGTGGCCTTAAATCTAGATCCTCATCCTCTCAGCTTTAAAATACAAGCATGCTAGCTAAAGAGCTGATACTAATGGTAGAACAACTATCGTGGAAACACTCTGAAATCATTACAGTGACAAATGAAAAAGGAACTCTTACAAAGAAAGTCAATTCTTTCGCTGGTAGAATAATTTAAAGAGAGGACGGCTTTGCCATTCCATTGGGACATTACCTTAGACTGAAGCAGAACAACCCAGGAAGCATGCTTTATTTACGCCACTTTGGTTCCAAGGAAACATAACAGCAAAGACTGTAAAGTCATTGACAGCCTATAATATTTAAGTCCTATTACACAGTCAAAGAGAACTTTCAAAAAAACCCAGAAGCCAAGGAGTCCAGGGACAATAAATATGTGGTCCACACACAGTACATCAGTGATCCCTTTCACTGTGATAAAACAATCTGGGCACAAAATTCTTTCTCAAATCTACTTTTCAATAATGTACCAATAATGGATCACACTGTTTGCCAACCAGGGACTTCGAAAAAGAAAGGAATCAGTAATACCACACACCATCTGTGGCTTACAGTGCCAGTGAAGCACAGCTGTTCCCACTTGCCCAACCCAGAGAAGGCTTTTGAAAACCTAGCCAGCCAAGGCTGCTTATCTCTTCCACTTTCTAGATTCCCTGGAAGAAGGTGTGGAAAGCGCTGAAGCATTACACAAGAGCTTCAAGACAGAAACAGGTCTGTTTTGAAATAACAAGCTATTACATCACTTATGCTTCAAGTAAAATGTCTACTTTTACCTTAGTGTTAATCCAACCTCCTATCTCCAATTTGGTTAGTGACTGCTGGTAGTCAAAATCATAGATTGCCATTTGCACCTCAACCAGAGAGGAAAAATGCCTTGCTTACTTTTAGGGGAAACATAATAGCATATCTCTTCTGCTACTACTTTCTCTGATATCAACTGGGTGCCTTAAAATTCAGTGTTAGTCTTTACTAACTACTGGAGTCAGCATCAAACTGCACAGGCTTGATGGCTAGGTGCCACAATGCCACCCACACTTCAGATGTCATCCCAAGTCCCAGGTACCCAGCTACCCACACTTGTCTGATTGGACTACCAGTGTGGGTGTTCCCACATCCTCCTCCTCAAGTTTGATGATTTACTAGGATGACTCACAGAATTCAGAAAAACACTTTACATTTATCAGTTAGTTATCAATGATATACTCAGGAATCATTAAATGGAAGAGATGAATAAAGCAGGGTACTGGGGGTAAGGGGTGGCTTTCCGGTGCTTTCCATATGCGTCACCTCCCAGCACTTTCACGTAGTCACCAACCTGGAAGCTACTTGAATCCTCTAGTTTAGGAATTTTTTTAGATTTCATTACATAGGGATCATTGCCTAGTGCAGTGGCCGCCAGTGACTGAAAACCTCCTATTCCTCTCCTGTTGCAGGGGTTGGGAAGAGACTCAAAGTTCCAACCCTTGAATCACATAGTTGACTCCTCTGGTGACAAGTCCCCATCTGGAAGTTAAGGGCTCGACATGAATCACTCCATTTGCACAAACTCAGGAATGGCTGAAAGGGCCTCACTGTGAATGTCAAAGGTCTTCCTATGAGGAAATCCTGAGGGATTTAGGACATATGTGCCATAAAACTGGGGCAATGACCTAGTATCTATTTCTTGTTCTAGACGCAGAGCTTGGAGATATGTAAGAACTGTCTCATGGTGAAGCAGTGCCATGGAATTCACTCAGCAGCTCAGGCTCAGTTTCAAAGCCAAATAACTCAGTCATTTAAGTCACTGATGTCCCGAGTCAATGACTTTTAAAGTTGCTTCTTAACAGATGTCTCTTTGATACCATAAACAGTTCCTTTACAACGTATTTTTGATGTTCTCTATTCCTTCCCTTCATAACATTTATCACCCATCTTAACCACAATTGCTCCATTAAAGTTTTATTTCTTTCCCATTCCACAGTAAGTTTCCTGCAGTCTGGTCTGTACGCATTATGTTGATCACTGTATCCCAAGGCCCAGCATAAGTCTTAGTCACTTTCCTTGCTGCTGAGACACAATACCCAGGCACCCACGATTTAAAAGGGAAGGGGTTTATTCTGACTCATAATTTGTAGAAGTTTCAATTCATACTCTGCATGACACAGGGGCACAGCAGAAGGAAAAGAGCTCACATCATGGCAGTGGGGAAGCAGAGAATCAGGGAGAGGAGCTGGAAGGGAGATGCAACCACAGCAAATCGACTCTAATGGCCCTATAATCCAATCCCCTCCCTAAAGCTCCACCTATGAGTCCATGAGGCTTTGGAAGGACATCTATATATAAACCATAACAGCATGCAAAAGCTGCTGCAGCATATCTATTGAAAAAAATAAGAGTTAAAATTAGATTTCCTTGCCTTGAGCAAATCTACAACTTCTCACAATCTTCACATCATCTTGCCTTCCATTTACCAAATTCCACATGACAGGCAAAGGTCTCTGAGTCTTTCAGCAGAGACTAAATTCCAGTGAGTCCCATCAGTAAGAAGAGGGATTGAGCTCCACCATCTCGTTAAGAACAATTTAGGGAAGCTGTGGGCACAGCAAAGCGCTAAAGTGAGATTTCTATAAGAACTCACAAAAAACCAACAGAATCATTTAGAAGACACATATTCCAAAGAAGGTGACAGGCAGTTTCGCCAAATTAGGTTGGCTTCATACTTCAGAGAATTCCATAGCTTCACTTGGTGTTAGCAAATGAAAAGCCCATCTTCTCTCTGGGAATTTTAGAGTTCTGATGGCGTTCTAGGAGACAGAGGCCACATTCTGTATTTGGAATTTTAAAACATGGCTTCTAAGTCAGGGTAGGACGTTGTTATGGCTCAGTGACAAATAGGGTGGTACAACATGCAGAGTCTCCTGTCATGAAGTTTCTCCTTTCTGCAGAGCATATGAATCTATACTTATTTCCTAGCAACCAAGTTTAAAAGGCAGAAAGATTATGCCAGGAAAGCTAATGGTGTGTTTTTTCCTGTCTCCTTTTTTCCCCCCTCACCCACACATAAGGAATATTTTTCTATTTATATTTGACAACATCATCTGCTTTTATTGTGGAGAGCTGATCCATTCAGGAAAGGTAACAACTTAGTCACTGTTAGTTGAACAGAGGTAAAAATGAAGAGGGCCTTATGTATTACCAACTTGCGTCACTGCTGGAGATGGGTCACCAAGAGAAGGGGCAAGAAGAGCGTGTTACATGTTGCATCCACTCTGACCCCAATTATATTCAACAATCATGGCCAGGCCTCTTCTGGGTGCAAAGCACTGGACCTGATCCTCAAAAGGAGCTTATACTTCTGTAAAAGAAGGCACAAAGATAAGAAAGATCAAAGAGATTGTACAGCTGTGTTTTAGGGCAATATACAGGAAAGGAGTAACAGTACCTTCCCAGGAATTATGAGTTGGACCAAGAAGGATTCACAGAATTTGTATAGGTGGGTTTTGACAGGATATGAAATAGAAGAGAGGGGGCTTAATAATAGGGTACATACTATTTTATGTGAAGCAATAAAACAACAGAAGAGTAGAGGAAAAAGCCAAGATGAATTAAAGGAGTTAACATAGGGACATATGGGTGGAGTGAGATTTTTGAGATATGAAGATGATAAGAATGAAAAGTAGATCAGGGTCAAATATTAAAGTCTCAAATGTCAGGCTAGAATTTTTTAGGACATAATTTAGACCTAGAGCATAATAGGCACCTGAAAAATTATTGCTTTGGGGATAAAAATATCACTTTAAGAATTAAGATTCAAAGATTTTTATGAGCAGAAATAATCTAGACTTGATCAAGCAAGCACTAATAAATCACTGATGGTATCTGAACAAGGGAATGATGGGAAAAATACCCCTAGGGACATTATATATTGGGGAAATTAATTTAGAAAAATCATGAAAAACTCATTGCAAGAAGTTTGATATTGGGAGCAGGAAGCCTAATTTTATATTATAGTATAGACCTAACAACCTTGAGAAATAAAACAGACTCCAAAATGAAAATTCCAAATAGAAAAACAGTTATGTTATTTAAAAACTCAAACTTCTAGATTAGTCAATAAAATGATGCAACTTGACAAAGCGATTAGATTTTGAGGAAGAAGGCTTTTTCTGAAAATCTGAATTGATTTTTTGTTTTTGAAAAGAAAAGTGAATTTGAAGTACCTGAGTACTTCAATGGAATTAAATGCTTTATGGTAAAAATATCACTCTTAGAATTAATAGCCAAACATTTCATGGCAGTGCTAAAACACACAAGAATAGCCATTTAAAATATGCACACAAAAGGGTACCAGAATCCATTATTGGCCATATTAACACACTGTAAGCAAGCCGTCACCTTAAGAATATACAGTGCCCTTATTCATCAGAAAAACCACTAGACATTATGTCACTCACCAGGCAATCAAACTCTGTTTAAAATCAAATTACAATCACTCTAATTATTGACTAACATTTTATTTGTTTCACAACTAGTACTTAATCAAACAGTTCTGTAAAAGAGATGATTTTACCACACAGTAACCTAATTAATTTCAGTGCCAAAAAAAAGTTCTTATTTTTTTAAGAGTTCAATCACCAATTTTGGTTTTAGAAAGTTTGTTTCTATAAAAATTACTATATAACCTAAATTTTAAATCAAGCTAAAAATGCCCTTATCCATTATGGAATAATATTCTTTCATAAACATGTTATTTAAATATTTCCCAGCAACAGGCTTGTGAGGACAAATGAGGAAGTGAAACAAAATATGATCACACTGTGAAAGTTGAATAAAATGAAAGAATACATTAGGGTAGCTGGGGGACTATTAAAATTTCATTTAGAAGCCCATTCCCTTGGAAACATCAATTTAATCAAAGCAGTAATAAAAGGAATTTCAAGCACAAGTCTTTATCATGTTGTCTGGCAACTTCCCCAATCTTTTATGCAAAAGTCTTTTCCTGTAGCCAGGCTGGGTCATCTGAAATGTGAGCACTCACCCGGCATGCTTGGTGACTAGAGGGTGGGGACCACGTATTATTTTCCCACTAGTAAATCTACTCTGACACTACTAAACAACTGCAGTCTTTAATGAGTTGCTTTGGAACAAATGTATCTTGCTTCTTAGGTAAAAGGCAAATCCTATTTCTCCAAATTGTCTTGCTGGGATTACTGTCATATATTTTATTCTACTATAAACTCCTTAAAAACTGAAACTGTATTTTACCATTTGATTTGTTCATTTTTTTTTTAATCAACACCCAGTGATCCAGGCATAATAAGAGTTATAATAAGTACCTAGTGAGCATTTTTGCTGCCCAAGGAGAGTGTTAAACAAAACTTGCTACTGTATAATTTCCTTTCAAAGATGAACACTAGAACCATCAATATTTTGTCTCCATTGCCAAATCCCTTATTCCTAAAAAGTTGGGTGCAGGAGAAAGTCCAGAAGATATCCATATAAAAATAAAATAAATTCTCATAGAATTAGTTGGCTTTCCTGGGATACAATACTTCACACACACACACACACACACACACACAAACCAAAACCAAAACCAAAACCAAAAACACTTGACACCCACAATTTAAAATGACAGAAGTTTGATTTGGCTTATAGTTTCAGGGGATTTAGTCCATAATCTACTGGCTCCATGGTGGAAATCCAAAATGGTGGAAGGGCATGATGGGAGCAAAACTGCTTTGTTCATGGAAGCAGGGAAGCACAGAGAGAACAGCACCAGAGAGAAAGGTGTGAGGGACCAGATATAGATCCCAATGTCACTCCTGTATGACCCACCCAGACAAACCCAGAAGTGCACTTTATTAATCCCCTGGGTTGCTCCCAAGCCAATCATGTTAACACCTTTAATGTTGAACTCACTCACTGATTATTCTTAGTTTCAAATTTTAAGCAGGATTTGAGAAAGCTTGATACTACATACAGTGTAACATTTTGGTGAATATTTCTTAGCTATCTAAACATATAAGGAGGTAGTTACTGAACTACCAAAATAATCACAGTAATCAGGTCGGCCCATCAGACAATGTACAATCCAAACATGAATTATGATTGAAAACTACAGCAAGACGGGCGTGGTGGCGCACGCCTTTAATCCCAGAACTCGGGAGGCTGAGGTAGGTGGAGCACTGTGAGTTCGAGGCCTGATTGGGCTACACTGCAAGCATAAGGCTGGCCTGAGCTACATAGTGCGACCCTGCCTCGAAAAACTAGGGCCGGGAGTTTGGCTCAGTGGTGTAAGCACCTGTCTGGCAGGCGTGAAGCTGTGAGTTCGATCCCCGGTGCCGAAAAAAAAAAAAAAAAAAAGAAAGAAAGAAAACTACAGCAAATGCTTAAATTAAAACAAAAATTAACATAAAAGATACACTGCCATTAATACCTCGGAAAACATTTTCCCTCACTTAAAACATACTTATCCCATCATTGTGGCCACATTCTAAAGTAGTTCTGGAAGTACTCTTTTGTGAGTAGCTTTAAGCTGTGCTGTCTTGGATGCCTCAATGTTTTGAATCAATTAAAAATGTTTATCTTTCATGGTCATTTTGACTTTGAGGAAAAGTCGGAAGTTGCATGGTACCAGATTTAGTGCGTAAAATGGATGAGGATACACTGTAATGTTTCTATAAGCCTGCCTTTTGGTTGGATGGCAGTTGGCAGCTTTGATCACATCTTGTAAAGGTACTCACGGAAGAGAACTTCTAGAACTGCCTCAGAAAGTGGTAAGAATGATGGGACATGTGTGTTAGAAGAGGGGAAGTGTTTTGAGGGGGGATTAATGGCAATGTGTCTTTTACTATAATAAATTTTTAAAATTTAAACATTCAGTGTGTATTCTGATCATCCCTTGTACCAATATCATTCTGCAGAAAAAGCATACCAACTGCTACTACGTATCAGAACTAAGTTTAAAAGGAAAAAGAAACTACAGATATAGACAATGACAGACAAATCTATTGGCATGTATATGTGTACACAAACATAAAACATGCAAATCATGTGGTTAGTGAATTCAATAAATATTTGAGATAATACTATGTGGCATGGACAGTGTCATGCCAAAGAAAGAGAGCTCCTTCTGTTGCCATTCTGTTAGGATGAAGAGTTTACCTGGGCATGTAATCCACAACATGCCCTTAATTTCAAGATAAGGATACTAGGCCAGAGAGAAGAAAATAAGTTGTCAAAGACAAATGGCTAGTGGGCAGGAACTTGAGCCTAAAAGCTCTGATTTCAAGCACTGTGTTTTTGCAGCCACCTGAAGCTGCTCTGCTGAGATCGACAGCTGTAGTTCAGGAATAGAGAAAGCATCATTGGTGATGTGCTTCCCAGGCTCCAGGGACACAAAGGAGCAGGAGCAGACACAGCTCCACTTGCAGAAGGGCAGGAAGAGAGGTCTTGAGCAAAGGTATAGGGTCCACCAAGAAGAGGCCCTAGCTAGAGAGAGGGAGGACTTTTCAAATAAATGAGATTGTGTGCACATTTAGGGCTTCAGATTCCAGAATAAAGACTATACTTGACCTGATATACAACAGAGAGCCATTATAGATTCTAAAAGAATTAAATATTTCAGGAAAATTGACCTGACAGGGTATAGCAGATACAGAGGGCAGGGATAGGGTAGGGTGAAAGAATGAAGACTGGGGAGCCAGCAATGAAGTTGTGAAGATCCAGAACAGGAGAGTGTCAGTGAAGACCACCAGAAGGGAAGAAACTTAGGAGAACTGTGCGGGGAAATCTGACAGGTACTGGCTGACAGGAGAGAGTTGGGGAAAGCTTGAAATAGGAGTGAAGTTGGGCTGGTGAAACACTCCCATCTTAATGTGCTAGTTAATGTTCCAATATTCACTGGGGACCAATCCGTGAATCTTTCTTTCACTTTGAATCGGGTTAATTATTAACATAATTAAGGTGTCATGCCTTATTAAGGGTTTGACATAGCTAAGTTTTCTTTTGATTTTAATTAGGACACGTGTGCAGTATATAATGATTACATTCATCGTGGGGAGTTGGCAAATGTACGTAACACATCTTAATTCTTTTTATGTCCCAGTCTCCTCCCTTCTCCCCCCCTTCCTTTCCATCTCTTGGTCCTTTTCCCCTTTGCAAAAGATCTATTTTCCCATTTCCTGTTAAATTTTGACTGATTTTTGTTCTCAAGAGTGAACCCAGTAGACAAGCTGCAGAAGGTGAGATGGAAGGGCCATTTAGGTCTAGATCATAAAGAGATATGCGAACCAAGCTACAGAACCATCGAAGTTATTTCTGGAAGGGAGTGACATATAGTCGGTGTCAAATTTTACATTTAGAAATTAAGAATTTGTTACTTTGGTAGCAGCATGAAGAATTTATTTAAAAAGGAAAATGTACACAGGGAAAATACCATATAGATCAGTGGTCCAGGGGATAAATATGGAGACATATTTAGGACATGGATAACAGTGAACTGATGAGGGGATAAAAAGCAAACCTACTACCAAGACTTTTAATTTTAAGCATTTTCCAGCAGGTGCTCTGCTAAATAGCTGATGATATGGAGCCTAAGGTTCCTTCAGCATTCAACAGAATAATGTGTATTAGACTAGACATTAAGAGAAGTCATGACTCAAGGATGGTGATCACCTCGATTTTGGCTACAATCTCAAGTGAAGGAGGGTCATGAGTTTGCAGTACCTTTGGGCCTTCAAGGAAGGAGCGTTAGCAGGCAGTTGAAAAACAAGCTTTAGGGAGAGGAGGAAATATGAATCCATTTGTTAACTTACTCATTTTTACCTTGGTCCATCTCCCACATAAAAAGATTTAATAACTTCCTTCCCAATATTTCCATTTAAAGGTTGAGAATTTTGTGAAAGCTGAACAGAGTAAGATATAGTCTGTATGCTATAAAACACATATATACACACAACTACAAAACACCTCTTTGAACGGCCACTATTTGGCTGACCAACTGGAAGCAGTTGGGGACATTTTATTTTTAAATAACTTGCAGCCTCCCAATTGTAGGTGCTTTTTGCCTTTCTGATCACAAACTGCCAGCTGTTTAACAAATAATGTGTAAGGACATATTTTTTTCCCTTTTAACTTCAGTGTGGGAAAAAATGTGACTTCTCCCAAGTCACCTCAACTTTAATCTGTGCTTTGAACTACTGGTTGTAGATATACTGAACATACTTGGTGTATTAATAGGGTTAACAAAAACAGAAAGGATTTCAGAGGTGATATGCTTTGTACTTTATAAATATAAATGTTCTCTCTTTGCTAGCTTTGGTAAGGTAAAGTTGGAAAATGCATCCTTGGGAAATGTAATTCTGAAGAATTATTCCTGTTCTGTTTTTCTTCACAGAATTTATCTCCATTTAATGTACTCAGCAGTGATTTATTCACAAGGTGCTAAGCTTCAAGAGCACAGGGTTTCTATCTGTGGGGTTCACTGAGGTCTCACCATCATCAAACCCAGGGAGTAGAAGCCAAGTAAATATCTGAATGGAGTGAATAAATCAGTCTATGATTATTCCACTTTGCTAACTTAACATGTGCTTTCCTTTAGCAATCATGTCTCAATTTCCACGGTCCAACTTAATTCTGAACTATGTATCTACTTATATATTCCAAAGAAATGTGCTCAGAACCTACAGTGTGGCGTGGCCCTGCTGGGTAGACTGCAGCCCTAAGTGACCTGCCGTTCCTACTTCTCCAAGTGATGTCTCTGCCCAGCCTTGTCTTTGGAGGAGGAACTGTAATGATTTTTCACCCATCTACCCTGTTCTGACATCTGGTTTCCCTGTTTTCAGTTCCTGTTTGCAGCATCTGTTTCAGTCCAGGCTTTCGTTTGGTTTTTGACCCTAGGTTACCTGAGTTGGACATCTGTTGTTTTTACTACTTAAATTTGATATATATTTTTTTCTTTTTTGTAAGTAAACTTTGAAAATGGTCTAAACTTGTATTTCTTTACAGACCATGAACTCACATTATCTAAAATTACAAAATAGATATTCTGGACTTCTTTTTCCTAAAGTTTTTTTTTTTTTTGCTTGTTTGTTTTGTTTTTGTTTTTTTGTTTTGCGGCACCGGGGATCGAACTCACAACCTTGCACCTGCCAGGCAGGCACTTAAGCCACCGAGCCAAACTCCCAGCCCTGACTTTTTGAGGCAGGTCACACTATGTAGCTCAGGCCAGTCTTGCGCTCACATGGTAGCCCAAGCTGGCCTCCAATTCACAACGCTCCTCCTACCTCAGCCTCCCCAGTGCTGGGATTAAAGGCATGTGCCACCATGCCCAGCTGTTCCTAAAGGTTCTTGATGCCTTCTCTATCTCTGCTATAAAACCAAACACTTTCCTTAGCACCCTATTTGATAAGATAATCAAGCACTCTCCCACCCATTTTTAATACTATACTTTTTTCTGGTCAACTGAATTTCATTTTTATTAATGATAATATAGTAGAATCTAAGAAGAAATTTACCATATTCCACATTTATATTAAGAATAAAACTAAAACTTCAAACTCAGAAAAAAATGTGTTTCAGGTAATTTATGCTATGATTTTTTCATATCTAAATATGTTAGAAAAAATACTGTGCTTTTGTTCTCATTGCAAAACGCAGTCAGTAATATGATACAGGCTGTGCTTTTTTGTCATTAAATTGGGACTAATTTAATTCACAAGTCAATAGTTCTAAGACATCAGTAGTATTGGTGAGGTAATATTAGAATGACTCTCATCATCTGTGTAGAAGACAATTCACCCCACAGCATTCCTTTCCTGGGCAATGACTCAAATCAACTAGATAGAAAATAAATGTGCAAGATACACAGCTGCCATGTGGGCACAAGTAGTCTTACTGACAAAAACAAACAACCATTTGTTTCTCCCCATTTGTATGACTGGGTTTCTCAACAGAACTGCAGTACAACAAATGTATATTCCCCCTCTGAAGAAAGAGCTCTTTATGGCCTAGGGAGGGAACTGTTAGATTCCTTGGCCCTCATGGGCATCACATACACACAGAACACGGTAATTTCTTGATTATATTTAATAAGAAACAGATCTTTAAATTCAATAATCTGTGAACCACTTATAAAATAAAGGCTCTAAAATTTGAGAGCAAGATTTTATCAAAGGAACATTGGCAAAAAAATTCAAGGGACAGACAAGGGCCAGACTGGAATTCTGTGTCTACTGGGACATATTCGATGGCAACATTTCCTTTCACTTAATATTCCTCAATTATCACTTAAATTTTTTATTATGAAAAATTTCAAACCTACACAAGAGTAAAAAGAACAGTAAAATGAAGCCCATATGCCCACCAAAGATATAAAATCATAATACCCATCTTCACTGGATTTTCTGAAACTAATTCTAGATATATTTGCCTGTCTTATTTCAATATATAAAGCAGAAAGTGTCTTTAAAAAATACAACCAAAATAATATAATCATAGTGGTATGTGGGTAAGTATTTACCAACCAATTCTCTGAAATACACGAAAAGGTCTGATTTTTTTGGTCTCTGTAATTTTCCATGGTATAATTAGACCCACCATGATCAATTTCAAATACTAACACGATGTCA
>RJWM01031431.1:0-22440 GCA_004363535.1 Dasyprocta punctata | reverse complement strand
TAAACATATGGAAATTAAATAATACTCTCCTAAATAACCAATGGGTCACAGAAGAAATTCAAAAAGAAATTAAACAATATCTACAATTGAGGCAGCAACCACAAGCAAGCCGCCTACACCCCTGGTGAGTCTGTGCGACCGGGCAGACTCCAGGAGGAGAGAAAGACTTGTGTCCCATACTGCTGCCGGTGCGCCGGCTATGAATCAAGCACTCCCCCCCCCCCCGCCGAGCATTCTGCTTCCCGAGAGGACCTGCGGGGTTCATGGAAACTGGGTTACAAATGCTTGCACTGATGGATTGTTTTGCAGGCCTGGCGCCCACAGTCTCAGCATCTCTTTGATAGATGACATTTTCTAGTGTAGCAAATAGGTGGGATTGTCCTCTGTCTTGTCTATGAGCCCCAATATTATTGTCATTGGTTTGCTTAATTTTGTTTACTTTTTGTTTCCTTTTTTTGTTTTTTTTTCTTCATTTCACATCCTGTTCTCATTGGTTTTGTTTTTGGTTTATTTTTGCTATGGCTGATGGAATGGTCAAGTATTCTAAAAGTAACTAGATATAATATAGTAGCTATTGTTTTAATAGTAAAAAAAAAAAAAAACAATATCTACAATTCAATGAAAATGCAAATACAAGTTACCAGAACTTGTGGGATACAATGAAAGCAGTCCTCAGAGGGAAATTTATAGCACTAAACTCCCACATCAGAAAAATGGAAAGAACACACATAAACAATCTAATGATGCACCTCAAACTTCGAGAAAAAGAAGAGCAAGTCAAGTGCAATGCCCAAAAGAGGGAGGAAATTATGCAGATTAGAGCAGAAATTAATACAATTGAAACTAAGAAAACAACACAAAGAATTAATGCATCCAATAGTTGGTTCTGTGAAAGAGTAAATAAAACTGATAAATCCCTAGACAACCTTATCAAAAAGAGGAAAGAAAAACTCAGTTTCATGAAATAAGAAATGAAAAGGGTAAAATCACTACAGACCCTATGGAAATACAGAGGATCAATACCTACTTCAAAAACCTTCATTCACATAGATTCGATAACACAGAAGAAATGGACAGATTCCTAGAAACCTATGAATTACCAAAGTTGTATCAAGAAGATGTAAAGCTGCTGAATAACCCTATTTCAGATAATGAAATTGAAAATGTAACTAGGACCCTACCAACAAAGAAAAGCCCAGGCCCTGATCAACTCACTGCTGAATTCTACAAGAAATTTAGGGAAGACTTAATGCCAACACTCCTCAAACTCTTCAATGAAATTGAAAGGGAAGCAAATCTCCCTAACTCATTCCTGGAAAGAGGTATTACCCTAATACCAAAACCAGAGAAAGACCCAACCAAAACAGAAAATTACAGGCCAATTTCCCTAATGAACATAGATGCAAAAATCCTCAATAAAATACTGGCAAACAGCACACAGAAAGTTATCAGAAAGCTTATACACCACGATCAAGAGAGATTCATTGCAGGAATGCAGGGAAGTTTCAACATATGCAAACAAATAAATGTAATACACCATATCAACAGGGCCAAGGACAAGAACCACATGATCATCTCAATAGATGCAGAAAAAACTTTTGACAAAATCCAACACCCATTCATGATAAAAACCCTACAGAAAATCAGAATAGATGGTTTCTACCTCAATCTGATAAAAGCCATATATCATAAACCAACAGCCAATATCTTACTAAATGGACAAAAACTGAAAACTTTCAACCTAAAATCAGGAACAAGACAAGGATGTCCATTATCACCACTCCTATTAAATGCAATACTGGAAATACTAACCAAAGTAATTAGAAAAGAAAAAGAAATAAAGGGAATAAGGATAGGAAAGGAAGAATTAAAATTATCATTATTTGCAGATGATATGATACTCTACATAGAAGACCCACAAAAATCCACTCAAGGACTTTTAGAAGTAACAACGAAATTCAGTAGTGTTGCTGGATACAAGGTGAACACTCAAAAATCAATATCATTCCTGTACACAAGCAACAAAGTCACTGACAGAGCAACAAGGGAAACCACATGCCTCACTACAACATCCAAAATAATGAAATACTTAGGAATCAATCTAACAAAGGAAGTAAAAGATCTATATAGTGAAAATCACATTACTCTGAAGAAGGAAATCACAGAAGATTTCAGAAAATGAAAAGATATTCCCTGTTCATGGACAGGGAGAACAAACATCATGAAAATGGCCATTCTCCCAAAATTGTTATACAAATCTAATGCAATCCCAATCAAAATACCACTTGCCTATCTCACAGAGCTAGAGAAAGCATTCCTGAAATTCATCTGGAATGAAAAAGACCTAGAAGAGCAAAAGAAATTCTAGGCAACAAAGGTAAGGCAGGAGGCATCACAATCCCCAACTTGAAACTATACTACAAAGCCACTGTGATAAAAATCAGCATGGTCCTGGAATCTAAACAGACCTGGAGATTAGTGGAATAGATTAGAAGATACAGTCACAACTACAAACACACTTAGCCACCTCATCTTCACAAAGGGGCCAGACATGTACGTTGGAAGAAAGACAGCCTCTTTAACAAATGGTGCTGGAAAAACTGGCTTTCTATATGCCATAAACTAAAACTAGACCCATGTCCATCACCATGCAGTAAAATAAAGTCAAAATGGAACAAAGATCTGAATATTAAAACAGAGATACTAAACTTACTAGAAGACAAAGTAGGTAAAAATCTTGATGACATAGGAGTAGGCAGAGAGTTCATGAACAAAAATCAAATTGCACGGAAAACGCTTCCCAAAATCAACAACTGGTATCTCATCTTACTAAAAAGTTTTTTCAGGTCAAAAGAAATCTCTAACAGAGTGAAAAGAAAACCCACAAATTGGGAAGATATCTTAGCCAATTGTCCATCAGACAAAGGACTTCTATCTAAAACATATAAAGAATTCAAAGAAGTCAGGCCCCTAAAATTCAAGGACCCAATCCAAAAATGGGCATCTGAGATGAATACACACTTCTCAGAGAAAGAAATATAAATGGCAAGTAAATATATGAAAAAAATGTTCAACATCAATGGTCATTCGGGAAATGCAAATTAAAACAACACTGAGATTCCATCTCACTCCAGAAAGAATGGCCAAGATTAAAAAATGAAGCAACAACAATGGAGCTGTGAGGAAAAAGGAACACTTCTCCACTGTTGGTGGGAGTGTAGACTGGTGCAACCACTGTGGAAGTCAGTGTAGAGATTCCTCAAGAGGCTAGGATTAGAGATCCCATTCCACCCAGCTATCCCACTTCTGGGCATTTTCCCACAAGAATTGAAAACATCATACCACAATGATATCTGTGCACCCATGTTTATAGTAACCCAATTTGTAATAGCCAGATCTCGGAAACAACCCAAGTGCCCATCAGTCAAGGAATGGATCAAAAAGATGTGGTATTTTTATACAATGGAGTACTACTCAGCTATTAAGAAAGATTGCATTGAGACTTTTATAAGTAAATGGACACGACTTGAGACCATGTTCATAAGTGAGATAAATCAAACCCACATGTGTAAATACTGAATTGTCTCCCTAGTGTAAGAAACTGAAAAAGTATATATGATCCCAAATCTATAATAAATACTATGTAAGGGTAAAAAACTGCTCAAAGAGAAAAAGTAATTGGAAAGTTAAAAGGGAGAAAGAAGGAAAGGTAAAGGAAGAATGTATAAATCTGTATATCTGTATATGTAAGATAACTAAAACGAACATACTGCTGAATGTATTAGTTATTAAGAAAGAATGGTTAATACTCATATGATTAGATCAATTTTTATATCTATATCTGTTAACGTAAACAATCATTTTGAAGGTAACAATATGCAATATTGCAACCATTGTCGTTTCTATCATTATGTTTTTTAAACCTATAATGTTACTGTTGTGCATTTGCTCTAGTCATTTGTTTGTCTCCCTTGCTTTTTGTCTTTCTTATGTGTCTTTTTTACTCTTAAATAAAAAATATATAAAAAATAAAAATATGATTGTGTGTAAGTTCTATTGTTTTAATTTTTTAAAGTTATTTAAGAGAAAAAAGACACATATAACAAAGACAAAAACAAAAGAGACAAACAAACGACTAGAGTAAATGCACAACAGTAACATTGCAGGTTTACAAAACAGGATGATAGAAACTTGACAATGGTTGCAATACTCTGTATCATTATCTTTAAAATCGTTGTTTACATTAACAGGTATAAACATGTAAAATTGATCTAATCATATGAGTATTAATTGTTTTTTCTTAATAATGAATACATTCAGCAGTGTGTTCATTTTAGTTATCTTACATATACATATATACAGATTTATATCCTTTCCTTTTCCTTTCCCTCTTTCCCCCTTTTCCCTTCCCAAATACTTTTGCTCTTTGAGCTGTTTTTTACCCTTATATAGTATTTATTATAGATTTGGGATCATATATAATTTTTCAGTTTCTCACACTAGGGAACCAATATGTTATTTACTCATATGGGTTTGCTTTATCTCACTTATGAGTATGGTCTCAAGTAGTGTCCATTTACTTATAAAAGTCTCAATGCAATCTCTCTTAATAGGTGAGAAGTACTCCATTGTATAAAAATACATCTTTTTATCCATTCTTTGATTGACAAGCACTTGGGTTGTTTCCAAAATCTCGATATTACAAATTAAGTTGCTATAAACATGGGTGCACAGATATCATTGTGATATGATGTTTTCAATTCTTGTGGGAAAATGCCCAGAAGTGGGATAGCTGGGTGGAATGGGATCTCTAATCCTAGCTTCTTAAGGAATCTCCACACTGACTTCCACAGTGGTTGCACTAGTGTACACTCCCACCAACAGTGGAGAAGTGTTCTTTTTTCCCCACAGCTCCTCCAGCATTTGTTGTTGGTTGATTTTTTAATCTTGGCCATCCTTTCTAGAGTGAGATGGAATCTCAGTGTTGTTTTAATTTGCATTTCCCGAATGACCATTGCTGTTGAACATTTTTTCATATATTTATTTGCCATTTGTATTTCTTTCTCTGAGAAGTGTGTATTCATCTCAGATGCCCATTTTTGGATTGGGTCCTTGAATTTTAGGGGCCTGATTTCTTTGAATTCTTTATATGTTTTAGATAGAAGTCCTTTGTCTGATGGACAATTGACTAAGATATCTTCCCAAAATTCATGGGTTTTCTTTTCACTCTGTTAGAGATTTCTTTTGACCTGAAAAAACTTTTTAGTAAGATGAGATCCCAGTTGTTGATTCTGGAAAGTGTTTCCCGTGCAATTTGATTTTTGTTCATGAACTCTCTGCCTACTCCTATATCATCAAGATTTTTACCTATTCTGTCTTCTAGTAAGTTTAGTGTCTCTGTTTTAATATTCAGATCTTTGTTCCATTTTGACTTTATTTTACTGCATGGTGATGGACATGGGTCTAGTTTTAGTTTATGGCATATAGAAAGCCAGTTTTTCCAGCACCATTTGTTAAAGAGTCTATCTTTCTTCTAATACACATGTTAGGCCCCTTTGTGAAAGATAAGGTGGCTAAGTGTGTTTGTAGTTGTGGTTGTATCTTCTAATCTATTCCACTGATCTTCAGGTCTGTTTAGATTCCAGGACCATGCTGATTTTATCACAGTGGCTTTGTAGTATAGTTTCAAGTTGAGGATTTTGATGCCTCCTGCCTTATCTTTGTTGCCCAGAATTGCCTTTGCTATTCTAGCTCTTTTCTGGTTCTAGATTAATTTCAGGAACACTTTCTCTAACTCTGGGATGTAGGCAAGTGGTATTTGGATTGGGATTGCATTAAATCTGTGTAATAATTTTGGGAGAATGGCCATTTTCATAATGTTTGTTCTTCCTATCCATGAAAAGGAAATATCTTTCCATTTTCTGAAATCTTCTATGATTTCCTTCTTCAGAGTAATGTAATTTTCACTGTATAGATCTTTTACTTCCCTTGTTAGATTGATTCCTAAGCATTTCATTTTTTTGGATGTTATAGTGAAGGCTGTGGTTTCCCTTGTTTCTCTATCAGTGACTTTGTTGTTTGTGTAGAGGAATATTGATTTTTGAGTGTTCACCTTGTATCCAGCTACATTACTGAACTTGGTTGTTACTTTTAGAACTCTTTGAATGGATTTTTGTGGGTCTTCTATGTAGAGTTTCATATCATCTGTAAATAATGAAAATTTCACTTCTTCCTTTCCTATCCTTATTCCCTTTATTACTTTCTCTTGTCTAATTGCTCTGGATAATGTTTCCAGAACTATATTTAATAGGAGTGGTGATAATGGACATCTTTGTCTTGTCCCTGATTTTAGGTTGAAAGTTTTCATTTTTTGTCCCTTTAGTAAGATGTTAGCTGTTGGTCTATGATATATGACTTTTATCAGATTGAGGTAGAGACCATCTATTCAGATTTTCTGTAGGATTTTTATCATGAATGGGTGTTGGATTTTGTCAAAAGTTTTTTGGCATCTATTAAGATGATCATGTGTTTCTTGTCCTTTGCCCTGTTGATATGGTGTATTACATTTATTGATTTGTGTATGTTGAACCATCCCTGCATTCCTGCGATGAATCTCTCTTGATCATGGTGTATAATCTTTTGGATAACTTGCTGTATTCTACTTGCCAGTGTTTTATTGAGGATTTTTGCGTCTATGTTCATTAGGGAGATTGGCCTGTAATATTCTGTTTTGGTTGGGTCTTTCTCTGGTTTTGGTATTAGGGTAATACTTGTTTCCAGTAATGAGTTACAGAGACTTACTTCCCTTTCAATTTCATTGAAGAGTTTGAGGAGTGTTGGCATTAAGTCTTCCCTAAATTTCTTGTGAAATTCAGCAGTGAATGGATCAGGGCCCGGGCTTTTCTTCATTGGTAGGGTCCTAATTACATTGTCAATTTCATTATCTTAAATGGTGTTATTCAGCAGTTTTACATCTTCTTGATACAAGTTTGGTAATTCATAGGTTTATAGGAATCTGTCCATTTCTTCTGTGTTATTGAATGTATGTGAGTCAAGGTTTCCAAAGTAGGTGTTGATGATCTTCTGTATTTCCACATGGTCTGTAGGAATTTTGCCCTTGTCATTTCTTATTGCATGTATCTGAGTTTTTTCTTTCCTCTTTTTGATAAGGTTGTCTAGGGATTTATCAATTTTATTTACTCTTTCAAAGAACCAACTCTTCAATTCATTAATTCTTTGTATTGTTTTCTTAGTTTCAGTTTCATTAATTTATGCTCTAATCTTAATAATTTCCTCTCTTCTTTGGGCTTTGGACTTGACTTGCTCTTCTCTTTCTAGAAGTTTGAGGTGCATCATTAGATTGTTTATGTGTGTTCTTTCCATTTTTCTGATATGAAAGTTTAGTGCTATAAATTTCTCTCTGAGGACTGCTTTCATTGTATCCCACAGGTTCCGGTGACTTGTATTTGCATTTTCATTGAATTGTAGATGTTGTTTAATTTCTTCTTTAACTTCTTCTGTGACCCATTGGTTATTTAGGAGAGGATTATTTAATTTCCATGTGTTTATGCAGTTATTATAGGTTTTTTGTCATTCATTTCCAATTTTACTGTGCTATGGTCAGATAATATGCATGGAATTATTTCAGTTCCTTTGCATTTATCTAAGCATGTTTTGTGGGCCAGTGTAAGATCTATGTTAGAGAGTGACCCGTGTGCCGCTGAGAGGAATGTGTATTCTGATGTTGATGTGTGGAAAACTCGGTACACATCTACTAGGTCCATTTGTTCACAAGTTTGATTCAGTTCTGTTATTTCTTTGCTAATGTTTTGTTTGGTTGATCTGTCTCTCTGTGACATGGGGTATTAAGGTCCCCTGTTATAACTGTATTATTTTTTATTTGGTTTTTCATGTCTATTAAGAATTATCTTACATATTTGGGTGCTCCTATATACGGTGCATATATATTTATGATTGTAATCTCTTCCTCTTGAAGTGTTCCCCTAACAAGTATGTAGTGACCTTCTTTATCTCTTTTGATCATTGTCAGTTTGAAGTTCATATTTTCTGCAAACATTATAGCTACCCCTGCTTTTTTCTGGGTTCCTGTTGCATGGAGTATTATTTTCCAGCCTTTGATTTTTAGTCTATGAATTTCCTTTTGAGTGAAATGTGTTTCTTGTACACAGCATATTGTTGGATTTTGTTTCTTAACCCACTCTGCTAGTCTGTTTCTTTTTATTGGTGAGTTGAGACCATTTACATTGATTGATATAACTGATATGTACTGGCTCATCCATGTCATGGTATCTTTCTGTTGTTGGTTTTCTACATTTTCTGTTTAATTATTTGCCTTGCTTAGTTGTTTCCTTTTGTTGTTGTTCTTAAAGTATCTTATTTCTCCATCAATTTTTAAGGATAGTTTTGCAGGGTACATCAATCTGTGTTGAAAGTTGTTTTCTTTCAAGATTTCAAACATTTCACTCCAAGCTCTTCTTAACTTAAAGATTTGTGTTGAGAAGTCTGCTGTGATCCTGATAGGCTTCCCTTCATAGGTGATCTGTTTCTTTTCTCTGACAGCTTTTAGTATTTTGTTATTGTGCTGTATTTCTGATACCTTTATTATTATATCTGGGTGAAGATTTATTTTGGTTATGGTTAATTGGGGTTCTGTATGCCTCACTTATGTGTACATCAGATTCTCTTCCCATGTTTGGAAAGTTTTCTGCTATTATTTCTGTGAATAGTTTTAGCAGCTCATTAGTATTGACCCCTGCTTTTTCATTGATGCCTATTTTTTTTTTTTTTTTGCAGCACCGGGTATTGAACTCACAACCTTGCACCTGCCAGACAGGTGCTTGAGCCACTGAGCCAAACTCCTGGCCCTTCATTCATGCCTATTAATCTTATGTTATTTCTCTTAGCATCATCTTGCAGCTGTTGAATTGTTGTTTCTTGCTTCCTTACTGTTTATAAGAGATATTTTCTTTCCAGGCTATGAACTCCCATGCTGTCTTCAAGATCTGAAATTCTATCTTCAGCTTCTTTCAAGAGGTTTTTCAGACTTTCCATGGAATTTTTCATTTCCTGCACTTCCTTTTGCATCTGTTTCATGCATTCTGTTTGTGTCTTATATTGTTCATTCAAAGTTTTGATCATTTTCTTAAGTTCTTCTATTTTTTATCTTGCTCTCCTTTAGATACACACATTTCTTTAATAATTCTCAATTCATTTTTTAGCTGAGAGAGTATTTCTGATTTTAGTTTCTCTATAGCTTCTTTGAGCTGTTTCTTTACTGCATTTTCTATCATTTCAGAAAGTTCAGTTGTGTGACTCCCACTGTCTTCCATTTCTGTGTCTCTTGGGTTTGTTCTCAGTGGCTGGGGGATTGAGACTGCCTCTTGGTCTTTTTTTTTGTCATTTTCTTCTAGAACCTGTGTGGCTCTGTGTGCTGCAAGGCTGACTGGGCAGTCCCCTGGTGGGTCGTGCTGAGTTACGGGACTCTGTAGAGCTGGATCTTGTGCACAGCTAGTCAGGGCACCCTCCTGGAGGACGTGGGTGGAACCTCTGACTTACTGGGTGGTGGCCAAGGCCTCCCAGTCCCAGGCAGCTAGGCAGAGCATATCTCAGAGTGTGGCACCACCCGGACCCTGAGTCTGGCTGCAAGGAGTTCAGACCTTCTGGTGTGCCAGGCAAGCCTGGGTGAGTCCAAGGACTACAGTGTCAGGGCCTTGCTTCTGATTAAGTGGGCCCGTGAGCTCTAGGACCTGGCACGCAGGCTGCTCCACTGAAGCATGGAGGTTGCATGCACCCTGCACTCTGGTGGGGAGAGCCCAAGCTCTCCAAGGCCCTGTAGTTATGCTGGTCAGTCCCTGATGAGCTGCTCTGGGGTCCTGGGCTGGGCTGGGCTCAGTACCTCTGTGCCCTGCGAGGCTGGCCAGGCGTTCCCCTGGTGGGTCATACTGAGTCGCAGAACTGGATAGAGCTGGATCCTGTGTGCAGCTAGTGAGGGCACCCTCCCAGAGTGTTATGTTTTAATTTTAATGGTGACTAGAAGCTATGAATTTAACTCTGATATGGTAGTTTTTTCTGTTTGTGTGCTCGTTCTCCATAAGGAATAAATTCAAAATCATGGAACAGAGCCAACAAGCACACCCTCTTGTGTTGTGTGTTAAATGGCGGGCCCATGAAGATCCATGTGTGAATCTTTTGAACCTAAGAATCTTAGCTTATTTGGAAAAAGATATAAATAAAATCTTGAGGTAATTGCCCCAGTGTCAGTGCAAGTGTCACCATAAGAGTGAGACTGACAGAGAAATGAGACCACCACGAGGAAACCATTCATCAGTAGAAGCAGAGACTGAAGTCACATGTTCACAAGCCATGGAATATTGACAACCACCAGAATCTAGAAGATGCAAAGAACAGAAATTCCTTAGATTTTCTAGAAAAAAAAGTAGAAAATTAATTACTGCTACTAATTGATACCTTGATCATAGTTGGCCCTGCTGTCAAATTTTTCTCAGACTTCTGATCTCCAGAATGACAGGATAAATCTCTTATAGTGTGTTCTAACAGTCCTGGGAAATGAGTACATCTTGCTTCAAACTTAGCACAATGTAATTTAATATTGTTATTAATTTAAATTCTGCTTCTATAATTTTGCCCCATACAAATAAAATACATCAGCCATGTTTTCCTTCAATTTCTTTTTCAATGTACAGTATCAAATAGCAATATTTCTACTCTGATTTTTAGCACAAAATTTGACCTTCAGCTTTATTTTCTCTTTTATTTGTGGCTAGCTTTATCTCTTAAACTAAGTTGTGGGTATTCATAGTACATTTACATCAACTCTCAATATTCACCTATTTAATGTATTCACAATACATTTAAATCAATTCTCAATAAACACTGATTTAATGATTTTTTGATTCGGCAAATAAATAGGAAGTGAAGAAGTTCCATAAATAAATAACATAAAACAATAGGATATGCAAAACAGTAGAGTTTTTGATGTTAAACAGACCTGATTTCAGTCTTGTTCTTGTCATTTACTAGCTTTGTGAACTTGTGGGGAATATTAGGTACTGGATTTTAATTTCTTCATGTTCAAACCTTTCTGGCAAGGTCTCTGGGATAAGATGTGCTTTGCTCCTGGACCCACAATGAAGCTATCTGGCTCTCTTCTTGGAGTCTGGATTGACATTAAACCAGACATAATTAAGACTGAAAATAAAGTTTAAAAATAGCATCTTAATGCATGAACCTTCAGTTAATTCATTGTTTCCTATTACTCTGAAGACAAGAACTTCCTAAAGACAGGATCTCATGATTCTTTTCTCAAGATTGGATTTCCTGTGATTTTCCTTTCTGCTTACATTTGCCAGGACAGCTTTTGTGCTTTTAATCAGATACTCATGAATATGCGTTCCATGGTTAGTGTATTTAGGTACCCAAAAATCTGAAACAGTCATTATCTGTGGTGTGTACACAGGTGTCAGGTCTTGCAGTGTTGTCATATTTGTTCTGTAAGTTAAATCCTCTTGCTTGAGGACTGTTTATTTTTTAGGTTACTGCATTATTATCTTGCAATTTATAGTGAGTTTCAAGATTACAAGGGCTGACTAAAATAATTTGAAATCAGCGCTTCCTCTTTCTCTACTGGGGACAAGTTTACTTTCCAAGTAACATTGGTGATATCTGGAAACATTCTGAATGTCATAAGCAGGCATCTGGTAGGCAGAGATCAAGGATCCTGCTGACATGCTATAGTGTACAGTACAGATCACTACACAAATAATTATCTGATTCTAATGTTAGTACTGCCAACGTTTGAAACTCTGTTCTATAGGAGGCAATATGAAACATTGCAATTCCAAGGAGTAAAGGGTAGTTTTCATGGTCATTAATATTTGTGTTTGGAAACAATTAATTTACTCCTGGGGCAATGGAATGAATAAGACAGTGAATGCTATAAAAGTTATAAAGTGGTTTTCCCTTTGCGAAGTGAATTAATTAAAACAATTGATTACATAAAATAATGACAATAGCAACAAAACATCTTTGAGGGATGATGGGGTGAGAGAAAACTAATTAGTCTTAGCTAGCTTGTTCTCTTCCTTTCCAAATAATCTGTTTCCATTTCCTTCTATTCATTATGGTCTTGACCATTAGCAGTAGATGGTTTTGATGGGGAGGAAAATGAGATAAACTTTAAAACAGGTTACAGAGAGAAGAAGTAAGACCCTCATTTTGGAAGAGATTAATTTGACTCATACAAAAATATAATTTAATTATTCAACTGTTGATAAGTAACTAAAACATCTTTATGAAGCATAAATCCCAGTTTTTGTAGTGGAGCATTGAAAGTTATTAAACAAGTAAGGTGACTTGAGTACTTTTACCCATGAATATTTTATAAGCTTTTTCTTAACTAGCAAGTATTATCTAGCAAATTATAGTGGACTACAATCTACAAGATGAAAAAGACATTAAGTCCTTATCCATTCAATACAGAGAAATCAAGTGAAACCATAGAATGGGATCAGCTTTAAGTAACTTCTCAGTAAAAGTGATGTGTCTTGGTGTTTATTTTCCTTATTAGGGTGGTTACCACCATGGCTATCTTTAAAGTACAACTATTGACACATTTTAATTCCCTTTAACAAAGTCCTGGTTGGTGAAATGTTATTTTCTGAGGTAAGTGCTTCCCAATGAATATTATTTTTTCCCCTTGTAGTGTTATGCCTCAACCAAATTTTAGAAAGCAAGAAAGCAGTCCCCCAATTCTTAGCTTGGTTTCTATCACTGACAACAATGAAAAAAGGGTATTTCCTAAAGCTTAGAGTTATTTAAAGTTACTGAAAAGCAAACCTGTGAAAGTTAATGCACTTTTCTCACCCTGACAAGTAGTGTTTGTAGGGAGTTGTCTCTTTTAACGTGTACACTGGAAAGAAGATGGTGGGGCCAACCCATTTTCTTTCTAACTTTCACACAAGGTGAAATGACCAAAGTCCTCTGAACTTCAGTTTCTTCATCTAGAAAATGGCAGCAATAATATACAAACATTTGCCTCTAGTAGTTTCTGTTCAGGGTGGTGGCTACATTCAAAGACAGCGTGATACTTGTGAAAACACTTCCAAAAACTGTGCTGGTGAAAATTACTGCATATATTAATAGCTGTGGATGATGAAAAATGTGGTTCATCATCCACTTTTAATGAATGTATTTCAGTTACCAAATTCAGATAGATCAAGCAACCAAATTATTGTTAGCATAGTACAATTTTCAGTAAATTGCTTTCCACTGTATCACGAATTTTGCAACCAGGAGTCCTAGAGCTAAATCCAAATCTGGCACTCATTGGATATGCAACATGGCAAAAGCCAATCAAACGCCCACTTCTCCACATGTAATAGAATCTGTGGCATATTTCCTTGATAATCCAATAATGTAAAGCAGGGGTCCCCAACCTTTTTGGCACCAGGGTCAGAAATGTCTTTATGAAAGAGAGTTTTTCCATGAATCTAGGGGGGAAGGGTAGGATGGTTGGAAATTAGTGTCTCGTAAGGACTGCACAACCTGGATCCCTTCCGTGTGCCGTTCACAGTAGTCTGTGCTCCTATGAATATTTAATACCACCACTGATTGACGGGATGCAGAGGTCAGGCAGTGATGTACATGATAGGCAGTGGCTGTGGATACAGGAGAAGATTCATTTGTGTATCTGTTACTCATGCTCTGCTGCACCTGCTTCCCACTGATTGGAAGCTGACAATGACCCAGGGCTTGAGGATGCTTCTTATAAGGATTCTGAGGGTCCGAGCTTAGTAATGAATATTGAATAAATGTTAAGGGTTTGCAGAGATCCTGCACTCGATGTTCTTAATTCATAATCAAGAAATGGCTCAAATGCCATTATACTATGAATAAATAAGAAAGCCATGGGTAATATTGATTTTGGCCTGTAACTATTTAAAAATAAAATATCAATCAATTGTTTACAAAAGTTTGTTTACTAAACTGTAATATTTGTCCCAATTGATGGCTTTCCATTGAAAATTCCTGTCTAACCAACATTCTGATTCTACAACCAGAACCCACAGTTAATTGAGCTCAAGATAATAATAAGCGAGTACCAAAAGAAATTATGTCTTTAGCTGGGAAAAAATATGCCACTGATTCCCACCATGGTTGAATATATCCACACATTGTACCTTGATATCTTGCTGAGACAGAGTAAACATAACAGCTAAAGCTCAGAAATCCAGGGAAGGATCTATTTTGGGCACAGTTCTTGGCTTTGTTTGCTAAACCACAGGTTATCCATTGCTATCCTCTTTCTGTCCACCTATATATATGTGAATGATTCATTAATGCTAAACAACAAACATCAATGCAAGTACAGCAATAAACCCACACGAGCCCCAGATCTTGGCATTCTAAAGAAAGGAAGTCAGATGGTCTTTCATACATAACATAATTTAAAGATAACTTTAATCAACTATTTTATGCCTATATGAATCACTAAAGCAAGCATGTTAATAAAAGATTATCATTTCTATGTGACTGTAATCAAATTAATATCAAAGGTTTCTTCTTTGGGGGAAATTTTTTAAATGATTGTGAAATAATTAATCCCCATAACGTAGATAGATTTGGATATATATATTTTACCTGAAATGCCTGGCCAGCCTCGCAGGACACAGAGGTATGCAACCCAGCCCAGATCAGCCCAGGACCCCAGAGCTGCTCACCAGGGACTGACCAACATAGCTGCAGGGACTTGGAGAGTTTGCGCTCCCCACACCAGAGCACTGCATGAGAGAACTCCATACTTCAGTGGAGGTGTTTGTGCATGCAGCATCCCAGAGCTCGCCAACCCATGCCCAGCCCAGGTTTCTCCCAGCACTGTAGGCCTGGGACTTGCCCAGGCTTACCCTGACAAAGTGGTTGTCCTTCTGAACTTGCAGCAGACCCGGGCTCCAGGTGACGTCACTCTGGGGTACTCTGCCTAGCTCCCTGGGACCGGGAGGCCTTGGTCCCCCACCCAGTTAAGGCAGAGGCTCCACCCACATGCCCCAGGAGGCCAACCTCCCTTGCTGCATGCAGGACGCAGCTCAACCAGGTCCCGTGATTCAGCATGATCCAAGAATCAGCCCGACCCTCAGGGGAACGCCCAGTCAGCCTCGCAGAATGCAGGGCCACATAGGTTCTAGAAGAAAATGACAAAACAAAAGACCAAGAGGCAGTCTCTGTCCCCCAGCCCACAAAGAACAAACCTAAGAGACACTGAAATGGAAGGCAGTGGGAGTCACACAGAGGGACTTTCTGAAATGATAGAAAATGCAATAAACAGTTTGATGAAACTATAGAGAAATTCAAATCAGAAATATTCTCTCAGCTAAAAAATGAAATGAGAATCATTATTAAAGAAATGTTGTATGTATCTAAAGAAGAGCAAGATAAAAAAATAGAACTTAAGAAAATGATTGAAGCTTTGAATGAACAATATAAGACACAAACAGAATGCATGAAACAGATGCAAAGGGAAATGCAGGAAATGAAAAACTCCATGTAAAGTTTGAAAAACCGCTTAAATGAAACTGAAGATAGACTCTCAGATCTTAAAGACAGCATGGGAGATCATGGTCATGAAAGAAAAGATCTCCTAAAAATAGTAAGGAACCAAGAAACAACAATTCAACAGCTGTAAGACGATGCCAAGAGAAATAACATAAGATTAATAGGCATCAATGAAGAAGCAGGGGTCAATACTAATGAGCTGCTAAAACTATTCACAGAAATAATAGCAGAAAACTTTCCAAACGTGGGAAGAGAATCTGAAATACCAGTAACTGAGGCATACAGAACCCCAGTTAACCACAACCAAAATAAATCCTCAACCAGACATATAAAAATAAGGGTATCAGAAATACAGCACAAGAACAAAATACTAAAAGCTGTCAGAGAAAAGAAACAGATCACCTATGAAGGAAAGCCTATCAAAATCACAGCAGACTTCTCAACACAAACCTTTAAGTTAAGAAGAGCTTGGAGTGAAGTACTTCAAACCCTGAAAGAAAACAACTTTCAACCCAGATTGATGTACCCTACAAAACTATCCTTAAAAATTGATGGAGAAATAAGATACTTTCATGAAAAAGAACAACTGAAGAAATTCATGGCCACCAAACCAACACTACAAAGAGTACTGAAAGACACTCTAGAAAGAGACAAAGATAGCCACAATCTTAAGAAGAACAACAAAAGGAAACCACTAAGCAGGGCAAGTAATTAAACAGAAAATGTAGAAAGCCAACAACAGAAAGATATCATGACAGGGATGAGCGAGTACATATCAGTTATATCAATCAATGTAAATGGTCTCAACTCACCAATAAAAAGAAACAGACTAGCAGAGTGGGTTAAGAAACAAAATCCAACAATATGCTGTGCACAAGAAACATTTCACTCAAAAGGAAATTCATAGACTAAAAATCAAAGGCTGAAAAACAATACTCCATGCAACAGGAACCCAGAAAAAAGCAGGGGTAGCTATTATGTTTACAGACGATGCAAACTTCAAACCAAAAATGATCAAAAGAGATAAAGGAGGTCACTACATACTTGTTAGGGGAAAACTTCAAGAGGAAGAGATTACAATCATAAATATATATGCACCAAATATGGGAGCAACCAAATATGTAAGACAATTCTTAACAGACATGAAAAACCAAATAAACAATAATGCAGTTATAGCAGGGGACCTTAACACCCCATTGTCACAGAGAGATAGATCAACCAAACAAAAAATCAGCAAAGAAATAGCAGAACTGAATCAAGCTTGTGAACAAATGGACCTAGTAGATGTATACCGAGTATTCCACCCATCAACATCAGAATACACATTCTTCTCAGCTGTACATGGGTCATTATCGGGGACCCGGCCTAGATCCCCAATCTTCCAAACGAGCGTACAGTGAGGGCTTAAATAAATGAGACAAGTTGTATTATTTTAGGGCTCCAGGAGGATCAAAGTCCCTGCAGAGTTCTTGACTCTGCAACTATCATGAGGGCTAAGACAAAGAGTTTTTCTGGATCACCCATATATATTTTCAAATAGACAAAGAGAGGGGATACTGAGGGAGGTGCTGAGGGTGGTGCCAAAACTGAGCAGGACTTGGGAGTCACTTCAAGGACATCTCCAAGGAAGAAGGAATGCCAGGAATGGAGAACTATGTTATCTCCAAAATGGCCTTTGTGATGGGACTGTGATGCCCTGCAGAGTAAGAATCTTGCAGGGCAGTCTCTATTAACATAATTGATTATGGAACCAATATGTCCTCAGCTGCAGCCTTTTTTACCTTGCCTTTTGAGGTATCACTGACCTCATTGGCCACTACAGGCCTCGATCAGGACCAGTGATTCATAGAATTTCCTTACTATGAATCAGCTCCCATCACCAGGCAAAGGGCCTAGGCCTAGGACAGGCTCACAGGTAAATAAAATGCCAATTAGTAAATTTTAAATCCTGCTCAGAACTGCTTTGTAGCAGTCTCCAACATCTCCTCCCTTTTGTTTATATTTTTGTAACAAAGGCTGGATCGGGTAAGGCATGGCCGAGTTTCGTCTACCAGTCGGCCCATCTTGGCTCCTCTTTGACAAACTATGAATAGAATAAGGAGAAACGCACAGATTACTCTAAGTATACCAACATAGAACCAAAAGTGTGTCTTTAGGTAGTTGAATGGATTTAATTGATCTAAGGCATCAGAAAATTTGTCCCAATTTTGAATTTGTTTGTCAAATTTTTGGGTTTGTTGAGACATTGACAATACTGGCTCATGATAAATCTCAGGTGGAGAATCTTCCCAAGTAATGGGTTTAAGTAGTGATGGATTAGGGACATAAGTCCAATACTCAACCCCTGAGACAGGTGTTATACATACAGATACTGCTAGCAAAGCCATTAAGGCAACCAAAATATTTTTAGGGGTTGGTGAATTCCCCTTCTGGTGATGATATCTCTAGCCTCACGGATCGTTGTTTGGATGTCGTTCCATTGGATCACTTGTCTTCTCTGTTGGTCTCTTAGGGGAGCTGGAGGTCAATTTTCTGGTTGATTGGCAGGTCTCTGGGGGCCCAGGTTGGCTGAGCCATCACACAAGGCTGTCTCCAGCATTGGTCTCATCTCCCACCAAGGCTGTATATTTCTTGTGGATCTTTTACCTGCTAAGACACAAGCATAACCTCGCCTCCATATTATTAGCTGTATTGTTCCTTTAAAGTTTAAAATAAGCACAGAAAAGGCAAGACATGGTCTATCTGTAGGAAAAAGAAGAATGTTAAAAAAGCAATTCTTTAAATCAATTACAATAAGAGGCCAGTCTCTAGGAACTGCAGTTGGATTTGCCAGTCCCAGTTGCAGCACCCCTATAGGAAGCAGGCAAGCATTTACAGCTCTTAAATCTTGTAACAACCTCCATTTACCTGACTTTTTCAAAATAACAAAGACAGGCGTATTCCACGGGCTAACTGAGCTTTCTAGATGTCCTAGTTGTAATTGTTCTTTTACTAATTTGTGTAATTGAATTAACTTCTCCTCTTTAAGGGGCCAATGGTCTGTCCAAATAGGCTCTTTAATTTTCCATTGTAAAGGCAGAGCTGTTGTGGGGGGAGAAGCATTAATGGCCCTTGCCAAAAAACCTGCTGATATCCAATACCTTGCCTGTTATTTTTAGGTGGAACTTGAATAGGCTCTTTGATTCCTTGTAAGTCTTTTCCTAGTCCTTTATCTTTTTGATATCCCATTTTAATCATTATTTGTTCAATTTTAGGATTTGATTCTATTTGTTTAGTTTCCAAATTAGAACATGTTTGATTAGTTTTAAAATCAGCATTACTAGTTAGCACTAATTTCTATTTTTGTAACAAATCTCTTTTCCATAAATTTACTGGAATAGGTGCCACATATGGTAAAAAGAAATCTTTTTGTTGGTCTGGCCCACTATAAGATAGAGGTGGAGCGCTTTGTAGAACATGTTGAGGACTTCCTAATCCTACAAGAGAGGTAGGAGCCCTTTGTGTTGGCCACGTGGCAGGCCATTGTTCTGATGCAACTACAGACACATCTGTGCCAGTGTACTTAATGAAAGAAGGCTTTCCATAGGTAACAAAATTAACTGTGCCATGTAATCTCCCTTTTCAAAAATCCAGAGATCCATTACACATGCAAGAACTTGTATCTCATCTCTACAATCACCATCGATCACACTAGGCATAGCCCATTGCCTCCCTTTTTGGCATCTCGGACAGAGTCCCGGCGCAGGACCTAAGTCCTCCGCATCGGAGGCACTTTGTCCTTGACTTGCTGCAGCAGCAGCGTCTGTCCTATTAGACCCAGCAAGAGCTCTGTAGTTCTTTTTAATATGTTCCATTTTTGTATAAAGGATCTTAATGGGACCCCATCTTCCTGAATAGTTATCCAAGCCTTTTTAGTTAAATCTGCCAATTGTGCATATAACTCTTCAGGACATTGAATCTGCTCCTCAATCAACGCATAATTTCCTGTCCCAGAAAGCATTTCCTCATTTATTGCTGGATGCGGTTTGGGACCTGTCCTGTTTTTATGAACCTGCTCTGAAACAAGAGTTTTTAGCTTTACATCAAAATGAAGGAATTGAGCAGGAGACAGGCATGTTTGTGCCAGATGTTTGATATCATAAGGTATCAATGGATAGGTATCCAAAACATTTTGTAAGAGTCCCACAGTAAATGGACTTTGAACTCCATTGTTAGCCACACTTTGTCTAAGTTTTTTTAGCAGTTGTATTTCAAAGGGCTTATAATCAGCATATTCCTCACCATCAGCATCATATTTAATTTCAATTGGGAAGCAAGCGGGGGGGGGGGCGTTGTTCTCCCCCTTTGCGGCAGCCTCTCCCCTTACAACCTGTAAGTTTCTGGACAGAGCCGTGTGAGAAATTCTTTGAATAGGCTCCTGCTCCCTTTGTTGAGCTTTAGTGGCAGGCACCTCAGTGGATGGCTCCTTTACTCCCTCCATACCCAAATCAGAGTTTGACTGCAAGCTCTGTAAGGGACTTAAAACTGAACGGACCAGATTCCAAGTTGAGAACGTCTCAGGGGAAATGATTTTTCCTGTGCTGTGTGTCTTTCTAAGATTTTCTCCAACTCTTTCCCAAATCTCAATATCTACAGTGCCTGTTTGAGGAAACCATGGATTATGTTTGGTTACCTCTTTTAACATTTTTGCTAGGTTTTTCTTTGGCACACGAGCCCCTGAGCATTTAAGCAGGCTTTGGAGCAGCGCTAAATACCTTTGCTCCTCAGCAGAAAAACATTGCCCCATGGTTTTTACTCCGAGATAAAACGGCTTGTTCACCACGGGAAGACTTACCCTTCTAGTTCTTCCCTCTCTTCCCAGGCATCCCTGGTGAAGTTTCTGTCCTGTGAAGGCCTTCTCCCATATTTCAACCTTTTCCACTCTGGGTGGACTTCCTCGTCCAGCTAATATTCCTAGTCCAAGAATTTCATGTCCCTGTTCCAGGCACCAGTTATCGGGGACCCGGCCTAGATCCCCAATCTTCTGAATGAGCGTACAGCGAGGGCTTAAATAAATGAGACAAGTTGTATTATTTTAGGGCTCCAGGAGGATCAAAGTCCCTGCAGAGTTCTTGACTCTGCAACTATCATGAGGGCTAAGACAAAGAGTTTTTCTGGATCACCCATATATATTTTCAAATAGACAAAGAGAGGGGATACTGAGGGAGGTGCTGAGGGTCGTGCCAAAACTGAGCAGGACTTGGGAGTCACCTCAAGGATATCTCCAAGGAAGAAGGAATGCCAGGAATGGAGAACTATGTTATCTCCAAAATGGCCTTTGTGATGGGACTGTGATGCCCTGCAGAGTAAGAATCTTGCAGGGCAGTCTCTATTAACATAATTGATTATGGAACCAATATGTCCTCAGCTGCAGCCTTTTTTACCTTGCCTTTTGAGGTATCACTGACCTCATTGGCCACCACAGGCCTCGATCAGGACCAGTGATTCATAGAATTTCCTTACTATGAATCAGCTCGCATCGCCAGGCAAGGGTCCTAGGCCTAGGACAGGCTCACAGATAAATAAAATGCCAATTAGTAAATTTTAAATCCTGCTCAGAACTGCTTTGTAGCAGTCTCCAACAGGTCATTCTCTAAATAGATCATATACTGGTCCACAAAGCAAGCTTAAGTAAATACAAATGAACTGAAATAATTCCATGCACATTATCTGACCACAGCACAGTAAAATTGGAAATGAATGACAAAAAACCCTACAATAACCGCATAAACACATGGAAATTAAAAAACACCCTCCTAAATAACCAATGGGTCACAGTAGAAGTTAAAGAAGATATTAAACAATATCTACAATTGAATGAAAATGCAAATACAAATTACTGGAACCTGTGGGATACAATGAAAGCAGTCCTCAGAGGGAAATTTATAGCACTAAACTCTTATATCAGAAAAATAGAAAGAACATACATAAACAACCTACTGCTGCACCTCAAACTTCTAGAAAAAGAAGAGCAAGTCAAGTCCAAAGCCCAAAGAAGGGAGGAAATTATTAAGATTAGAGCAGAAATTAATGCAATTGAAACTAAGAAAGCAATACAAAGAATTAATGAATCGAGGATTTGGTTCTTTGAAAGAGTAAATAAAATTGATAAACCCCTAGCCAACCTTATCAAGAAGAGGAAAGAAAAAACTCAGATTCATGCAATAAGAAATGAAAAGGGTGAAATCACTACAGACCCAGTGGAAGTACAGAAGATCAACAACAACTACTTCAAAAACCTTTACTCACATAGATTTGATAACACAGAAGAAATGGACAGATTCCTAGAAACCTATGAATTACCAAAGCTGAATCAAGAAGATGTAAAGCTGCTGAATAGCCCAATTTCAGCTAATGAAATTGAAAATGTAATTAAGACCCTACCAATGAAGAAAAGCCCGGGCCCTGATGGATTCACTGCTGAATTCTATAAGAAATTCAGGGAAGACTTAATGCCAACACTCCTCAAACTCTTCAATGAAATTGAAAGGGAAGCAAGTCTCCCTAACTCATTCCTGGAAACAAGTATTACCCTAATACCAAAACCAGAGAAAGACTCAACCAAAAAAGAAAATTACAGGCCAATCTCCCTAATGAACATAGATGCAAAAATTCTCAATAAAATTCTGGCAAATAGAATACAGCAAGTTATCAGAAAGATTATACACCACGATCAAGTGGGATTCATCCCAGGAATGCAGGGATGGTTCAACATACAGAAATCAATACATGTAATACACCATATCAACAGGGCCAAGGACAAGAACCACATGATCATCTCAATAGATGCAGAAAAAGCTTTTGACAAAATCC
>RJWM01031430.1:0-22404 GCA_004363535.1 Dasyprocta punctata | reverse complement strand
CCAAAATAAATCTACACCCAGACATAAAATAATCAAGATCCCAGATATTTAGCACAAGAAGAGAATACTAAAAGCTGTAAGAAGAAAAGAAACATATTACCTATAAAGGAAAGCCCAACAGGATCATGGCAGACTTCTCAACATAAACCCTCAAGTCAAGAAGAGCTTGGAGTGAAATATTTTAAGTCCTAAAAGAAAATAGTTTCCAACCCAGATTCATACACTCTGTAAAACTGTTTTAAAATGATGGAGAAATAAGAAACTTCCATGACAAAGAACAACTGAAGAAATTCATGAGTACCAAACCAGCCCTACTAAGAATACTGAAAGATGTTCTAGAGACAAAAATGAGCACAATTCGAACAACAGCAACAGAAAGAAACCATCAAGCAGAATGAGCGATTAAACCAGAGGGCAAAGTAGGGAAACAACAGCAGGAAAATAACATGACAAATACAAACCAATACATATTAGTTATTACCAACAATGTAAGTGACCTCAACTTACCAATCAAAAGAAACAGACTGGCAGAATGGATCAAAAAACAAGATCCAACAATATTCTATACACAAGAAACACATTTAACTAAAAAAAAAAATTAAACGAATAGAAGTCAAAGGATGGAAAACAATCTTCCATTCAAGAAAAACTCAGAAATAAGCAGAGGTAGCTATTCTGTGTGCAGACAATATGAACTTTAAACCAAAAATGACAAAAAGACATAAAGAAGATCACAACATGGTTGTTAGGGGAAAAATTCAAGAGGAAGAGATACCAATCATAAATATATATGCACCACATAGTGAGACCCTGTCTCAAAAAAACTAGTGCCTGGAGTTTGGCTCGGTGGCTTATGCGCCTGCCTGACAGGTGTGAAGTTGTGACTTTGATCCCTAGTGACACACACACACACACACACTATATATATATATATATATATATATATATATATATATATATATACATACACACACATACCAAATATGGGAGAACTCAACTATATAAAACCATTGTTAATACACAAGAAATATCAAATGAGCAATAACACAATTGTAATGGGACACCTTAATACTCCATTGTCACAAAGAGATCAATTAGACAAACATCAGCAAAGAAATTACAGAACTGAACCAAACCTGTGAACAAATAGACTTATTCCACCCAACAAGATCTGATATACGTTCTTTTCAGCTATACGGGATAAAATAGCCCATACAACAGGCTTCAGTAAATGCAAAGGAACTGAAACTATCCCATGCATATTATCTGACTTTAGTGCAATAAAACTGGAAATTAATGGCAAAAGAAACCACAAAATCTCCCTGAAAAAGTGGAAAATAAATATTGCCATCCTGAACAACCAACAGGTCACAGGTAAAATTAAAGAAGAAATTAAACAATGTCTATGATCAAACAAAAATGCAAATACAACTTACCAGAATGTGTGGGATGCAATGAAAGCAGTCCTAAGAGGAAAGTTTATAGTGGTAAATAGTCACTTCAGGAAAACAGAAAAAGCACAAATAAATAACCTAATGCTATACTTCAACCTTCTAGAAAACATGAACAAGTCAAGCCTGAAGCCCATACAAGGGAGGAAATTATAAATATCAGAGTGGAAATTATTGCAATTGAGACCAAGAAAGCAACATGAAGAATTAATGAATCAAAGAGGTGGTTATTTGAAAGAATAACTGAAATTATTAAACCTTTAGCCAACTGTATTAATAAAAGGAACTCAAATTCATGCCATAAGGAATAAAAAGGGTAAAATCACTACAGATCCTGAGGAAATTCAGAAGATCATTAACAACTATTTCAAAAATCTTTACTCTCATAGGATGGAAAGCAGAAGAAATGGACAGATTCCTAGAAACATATGAATTACCAAAGCTGAATCAAGATGTAAAAATTCTGAACAACTCAATATTAGTTAATGAGATTGAAAACATAATTAAAAACTTAACAACAAAGGAAATTCCAGGTCATGATGGGTTCATGAATTGTACAAGGTTAATGCCAATACTCCTCAAACTCTTTAATGAAATTGAAAGGGAAGCAATTCTCCCTAACTCATTCCTGAAAGCAAGTATTACTCTGATTTGAAAACCAGAAACCCCCGATGAAAAAAGAGAACTGCAAGCCAATCTCCCTAATGAACACAGATGTAAAAATTCTCACAAAATACTAGCAAACAGTATGAAGCAAATCATCAAGAACATTATACATCATGACCAAGTAGGATTCACCCCAGGAATGCAGGAATAATTCAACATATGCCAATCAACAAGCATAATACACCATATCAACAGAGGCAAAGACAAAAATCACATGATCCTTTCAATAGATACACAAAAAGATTTTAATAAAGTCCAACACTCATTCATGATAATTACCCTATAGAAAGTCCAAAAAGGTGGTCTTTACCTCAGTCTGATAAAAACCATCTATATCATACCAACAGTCGACACCATACTAAATGAACAAAAACTGAAAACTTTCACCTAAAATCAAAAACAAGACAAGGATGTGCACAGTCACCACTCCTATTCAATGTAGTTCTGGAAACCTTAGCCAGAGAAATTGGACAAGAGAGAGAAATAAAAGGAATAAAGACAGGAAAAGAGAAAGTAAAACTGTCGTTCTTTGCAGATGAGATGAACTCTACATAGAATACCCAAAAAACTCTACCAAAAGACATCTAGAATTAACAACCAAATTCAGTAGCACAGTTGATACAAAGTCAACAGTCACAAATCAATAGCATTCTGGGGTACACAAACAACAAACTTACTGAGAGAGAACCTAGGGAGCCCACACCCTTCACAATAGCATCCAAAAAATGAAATACTTAGAATCAATCTTACAAAAGAAATGAAAGAACTGTACATTGAAAACTAAAGCACTCTGAAGAAAGAGATCGAAGAGGATATCAGAAAATGAAAAGATATCCCTTGCTCAAGGATACAAAAAACAACATTGTGAAAATGACCATACTCCCAAAATCATTATGCTGATTTAATGCATTCCAAAGCTACTGTGATAAAATCATTAGCATATCTCACACAGCTAGAGAAAACATACCTAAAATTCATTTGGAAATAGATGAGACCTAGAATAGCAAAGGTAATCCTGGGCAAAAGAGGCAAAGCAGGAGTCATTACAATCCCTGACTTGAAATTATACTACAAAGCTACTGTGATAAAATCAGCATGGTACTGGCAAAAAACAGAACTGAGGATCAATGGAACAGATGAGAAAATATTGACACAACTACAAGTACACCCACTCACCTTATCTTTGACAAAGGGCAAAACATTTGTTAGAAAGATAGCCTCTTTAATAAATGGTGCTGGAAAAACTGACTTTCTAGATGTCAAAGACTAAAACTAGACCCATATCTCTCATCCTGCACTAAACTAAAGTCAAAATGAATCAGAGATATAAATATTAAAACAGAAACAGTAAATCTACTGGAAGAGAAAGTAAGTAGAAATCTTGAAGACATAGGTGTAGGTGGAGAGTTCATGAACAAATCCCAGACTGCATGGGAAATACTTCAAAAAAATCAACAACTGGGATCTCATCTTACTAAAATTTATTTTGTGCATCAACATAAATCACTAACAGTAAAAAAAATCAACCCATAGAGTGAGAAAAAAAAATTTAGCCTACTGTTGTTCCAACAAAGTACTTATATGTTGAGCATATAGAGAATTAAAAATAATGAGACCCCGCCAAATTCAATGACCCAATCCAAAAATGGGCATCTGAGATAAACACACACTTCTTAGATGAAGAAATACAAATAGCAAATAAAATTATGAAAAGATGTTCAAAATCATTGGTTATTTGAGGGTTGAAAATGAAAACAACACTGAGATTCCATCTCATCCCGTAAAGAATGTCTGTCTTCAGGAAATCAACCAGTAACAAATTCTAGAAGGGATGGGGGAAAAAAGAATCTTCTTTCACTGTTGGTGTGGGATGTGGACTGGTGCTACCACCATGAAAATCTTTGTGGAGTTTCTCAAAAAACTAGGATTAGAGGTCCCATTTAACTCAGCTACTCCCCTTCTGCATATTTTCCCTGAAGAATTAAAAGCATGCCACAGCAATATAAGTGAACCAATGTTTATAACATCACAATTTGTAATAGCTAAATCTTGGTAACAACCCAAATGCCCTTTAACAAAGGATTAGAATAAAAATATGTGATATTTTTATACAATGGAGTACTATTCAGCTACAAAGAAGGATAAATTTTAGACTTCTATAGGCAAATGGATGCAACTGGACACCAGACTTGTAAGTGCATTAAATCAGACTCACATGTGTAAATGTTACATTGTCTCTCTAATGTAAGATGCTGAAAGAGTAAATAAGATACCAAATGTACAATAAATATTCAGAGATGGGAAGAAAGTACTCCAAAGGAAAGAGAAATTAGGATGGAGGAAAGGAGAAAAACAGAAAGGAAAAGGGAAAAATATATATGTACAAGATATTTAAAATGATACTGCTACTAATTTCTTTTGAAAAGAAAGGTTTGTGTTTGTATTGCTCGATCAATTTTTGTAGCTATGTCTTATAATCTGAGCAACTCACTGGAAGATAACTATATGCAATATATTAATCACTGTTACTCTCCTGTCTTGTTTCAATTTTTTTTTTTTTTTTTTTTTTTTTTTTTTTTTTTTTTTTTTTTTTTTTTTTTTTTTTTTTTTTTTTTTTTTTTTTTTTTTTTTTGTGGCACCGGGGATCAAACTCACAACTTCGCGCCTGCCAGACAGGTGTGTAAGCCACTGAGCCAAACTCCCAGCCCTAGTTTTTTGAGGCAGGATCACACTATGTAGCTCAGACCGGCCTTGCGCTCCTGTTGTAGCCCAAGCTGGCCTCGAACTCACAATGCTCCTCCTACCTCAGCCTCCGGAATGCTGGGATTAAAGGCCTGCACCACCATGCCAGGCTTGTTTCAAAATTTTGTAACATTGTTGTTATTTTTTCTCTGTAAATAAAAAAGAACATTGTTTTTCTTTGCTTTGATACATTTTAAAAATACAATGCTTTCTAAAACATCCAGAGCATTTAGTGGAGTCCACAGTTATGGCCTCAAGCAGAAGGACACTAGAAGATATAGCTGAGTTGTGTATGCACAGGGGCAGAAGAAAGACCATAAGTCCAGGAGCCTATGGCCCAAAGGATGAGAAAAACACAGGCAAGGAGTCCCGTTGTTTCATCAGAAACTGAAGTGACATAATGATAGATGTGAAGGTATCTGAAGTGCTTCAGTAAATCCCAGGGTTCTGCTAAGATTTCAGCCAGGCCATAAATGGGAAGAGTGACAAGGAAAGGCCAATTCCTGTTCTGTTTACAGATAACTCCATTGTATAAACTGGAGACTGGTATAAGATTTTATTTCAAAGGAATTTTAAAATGTTATATTTTAAAACTATTTGAAACCACTAGTATTAAAAAACATCGAAGTACTCATTCCTAGAGTCATTCATTTAGAACTTAATAGGAGATCATCAAGTTAAGCAAAATAAGCCAGACTCAGAAAGACAAGTGTCACGTTTTCTGTAGTATGTAAAATGAAGGGAAAAAGGTGTTACTCAGAATGCAAACGATGAACATAAAAATTCTCCAATTGATGATATCACAAACTTACCTTTTCAATGAACTAAGAGACACTAATAGTAAACCTAACTTGTATTTTTCTCTCTCTTCCCTCCTTTCCTTTCCCCTTTCTCCCATCCTAGTTCCTTTTTCCTTTTAAACAATTTGTTTCCATTTCACAATGCCTATTTTAAATTTTACTCTTATTTACTCTTATAATTTCTCACACCAGGGAGACAATATGATGTTTACACATGTGAGTCTGATTTATTTCACTTTTGAGTATGGTCTCAAGTTGCATCCGTTTACCTGTAAAAGTGTCAAGTTTGTTCTTCTTTACAGCTGAGTAGTAGTCCATCATGTTAAAATAATTCATCTTTCTATTCCATTCCTCATTGATGGGCACTTGTGTTGTTTCCAAGATTTAGCTACTAGAAATTGTGCTTCTATAAACATGGGTGCACATATATCACTGTGGTATGTTTTTAATTCTTCTGGGAAGATGCCCAGAAGGGGAATAACTGGCTTAAATGGGGCCTCTAATCCTAGCTTTTTGAGGAATCTCCATACTGTTTTCCACAGTGGATGCACAGTCCACTCCTATCAACAGTGGAGAAGTGTTTATTTTTCCCCCACACCCTCTCCAGCATTTGTTATTGGTTGATTTCTTGATGGCAGTCATTCCTTCTGAAGTGAAATGGAATCTGAGTGTTGTTTTAATTGGTATATCTTGAATGACCAAAGATACTGAACATTTTTTAATACATTTACTTCCCATTTGTATATCTTCATCCGAGGAGTGTGTATGCATGTCAGAGGTCCATTTTTAGATTGGGTCTTTAAATTTGGAGACTCTGATTTTTTTTCAGTTCTTTATATGTTCTAGATAGAAGTGCTTTGTATGAGTGTGCCTCATTTTTTAAAAATCATTGGGTTATGAGGGGTTGAAATTTTTAAAAATTTTTTTCAGCTTTAATAGTCTGTGAATTTCTAAATGTATTCAGTGCACCATTTTATTTTGAAGGCAAATAGTTTGGTGGCCTAACTATGAATCAATTCACAAGAACTAACAGTTGAACTACACAGAAGACCTGGGAGAGTCTGTTTTTATCTGAAAGTTATGAGATGTGAAATTAAAATGAGGTTATTTATGGAAACTCCCAGTTGCTAGTGGTTTCATTAAGGAAGAATATCCTGACAAAGAGCAGGAGTCGTATGCTGATCCAATCACCCATTGTTCTACTTAGGTCCTTAGCTAGGACAGTTATTGTTCTGTTCCTTTCATTGATAAGATATGCTGGTTTTTTTGGGGTAACTGCAATCTTGACAAAGAGATGGTCAGAAGAGAGTTGATCAATTTGAATTTTTTTAGCTCATTGGACATAGTTGCAGGGGCTATGGATTTGCTTTGTCAAGAATCACTTGAGTAATCAGTGTCTTTGATGTGGTTGTGCTTGCAGTGCAAGGGTTTAGAAGCATGCAGCTTCTCTGTTCTATTTTGGACACTCACTGCCCATTTTCCTATCAGCATTTTAAAAATTGTATTACTCATTTGATCTCCCTTCATATTAAGCATATTATCTTGGCCGAATGTTCAAGTTTCTTGTTAGGGAGCAGTGCCTCTGGTTCTGTTATCATTTCCTCTATTTGCCTGGGTGGATTCTTTGGCAATTTTCTAGTCATTTAAACTGTTTTTGTAGGATTGCTGGATTTAAACTAGTTCTCTGCTTGTTTGTAAATATACTGGTTCAGCATTGCAGTAGTTTGTTTAGACTGTTCTCCATGTTAAAGAGAGAAATGAAATATCCTTGCAGAAGACCATAACCTAACACATTTATACCCCCGTTATTATGCTGTGATTGCAGAGACACACATCGGTATTATGCGAAGTGCTGTACTTTGGTTAATTTGTTTTATTTAAGCCTCATAGTAACCTCAAGAGGAATGTATCATCATTATTGTTTATCATCTCATAATTTTAGTTGAAGGAGTTGAGGCCTGACAGGTGAAATAACTTATCCTAATCTGTACTGCTTATTAAACTTCTCTAGTTAACTTCTGCTTCGTATTTTTTTTAGATAATCTGTAAGTTATATGGAGAATATATATATATATGTATATATATATATATATATACACACACACACACATATATATATATTTTTCCCCCTATGGAGATGGAACCCAGGACCTTATTCATACATGCCATGCCAGTGTTCCAAAACTGAGATACACCTCCTGTGATTTTTCAGTCATAGTTTAATATACCCAGTTTTTGTAGTAATTTAAAATTTAATGTAAGCTCATGACCTTTATTAGAGTAATTCCATCTCAGACTCATTGAAATGTCATGGACACCTTGTGAAGCCTGATATCATTTTGTAAGAGCTTTTGATTGTGGTCTAGCATCTTCACAGTTTATTGCTCATGCATACATTCACATGGAGTGACAGTGTGGCTTGGCCCGTACCCTTTAACTATGAAATACATAGCCGCTGCTGTCTGTCAATTGTGCTTTGTTATTCTGCAATAAAGAACACACTAGTTCTTTTCTTTATTATACCTGAAAGCCCTGGGAAGCCTGAAGTCTTTATTTCTTTTGGTGAGTGCTTGCAGACTAACAAGGAAAGAAAAGGATTCATTAGACATTATTTTTCAGCCTTTCTAACAAGGAAGTAAAGTGGAACAGGTGAGTTCAAGTGATGTCAAGTATCAGTGCTGGTTTGTTTTTACCACCTGGCACAATTAGTGCTTTCACAGCACTGTCAGCATGTAACATTGCCTTGACTCACAACTCTGTGCAGTTGTGAGAGTGGCAGATATTCACAGGATACATTAAAATAGCACATCATCAAAACATTGTGGCGGATGGATGCCAAATTCATCTGTACGCTCTCTGGAGGTTTGTCAGAAGTGGTCCCTCTTTGACCTCATTGAATCTTACCAACAGCCTTCAGGTTTTAGCTGAAGTAAGAAGGGATACAAATCATAAATGAGTACAGTTGGGCTTCCCTCCTCACAGGTTCCACACCCTCAAATTCAACCAACTGTGGATCAAAAATAATCAGGAAAAAAATGCACCTATATTAAACACACGCAGACTCTCTTGTTATTGTTCTCTAGATAGTACAGTACAGCAACTCGTTTTATAGCATTTACATTTAATTGGGCTTAATAAGTCATCTAGATGTGATTTCAAATACACAGGAGCATTTGCATGGGTTATATACCAAAACTGCCATCTAGAAATGGACTTGATCACGCTTAGATTTTGCTATCCACTGAGGTCCTACAACCAATCCCCCTGGGATATCAAGGGTAGACTAATTTCTACTAACTGCATTCTGTCAAGTATCTTTCTCCTTTGCGTCTCTGTACTTAAAAGGATAGAGATTTCCTGCATCTTTTTTCTCACAAGTTGCTTAGTAATTTTCATTTAATACTGTATATGTATGTGAAAATAGTCTCTTAAAGTTTTTGAGAGTGATGAATTATATAATTACATTTACTTTCAAAGGTGTTTTGTTTTTATTATGGAACTACCACAAATTCATTATGTAAAAAGAAGAGGAAACTACAGAGGTGGAATGCAGACAAAATAAAACCATCCTATAAGACAATTATTACTAACTTTTGTGTTTCCAAGTTTATTTTATTTTAAATTATTTTTAAGTACTTGTTTTTAGAATGTCTGTCAAATCATGCTCTGGTTTTTCATTTACTGTGGCATATCAGTTTTGTTTGCTAAAAAAGCTTCTCTGAATATACTGTATTCTAAATAACTGTATTTTATTAAGACATATATACCCAACATACTTTTTCCCACTATTAAACTAGGAAAGGGAAGAATTCTTTCTTAATATATTTAAGCTTAAGAAAGGGTAGCCTATTTAAGGTTATCCAACAGTCCGTTACCTGAAATGTAAGAAACTTCAACCACTGGTAAGGCAATGCAAGTACCCATGGCCAGGAATATTTGAACTGGAGCAGTGTTGTTTGAAGTCCTTGGGCTGGGGTCTAGGTGTTTTTTCCTGTGGAGTGACAGCATAACAGCTCTTTGTTTTCAGTGGTGGTAGTGGTAGCATTTGAATCCTAGGCTTCCTGCATTCCAGGCAAGTCCTCTACTTCTTAACTATACCTCCAGCTCCAAGGATAGACGTTCTTATCAGTCTGTAAGGCCATACCAACAGGCTGCCTGAAAATTAATCCTGGCTGCTCTTTTAGAGTCAGGATCAAAATAAGAACACCTACTCTAATAATTATTGTTCTTGGAAATTTTAACAAAGTCAATTACAAACACCAAAAGCCAGAAAAAAAAGAAGAAATAAAATCTCTAGATGATATGGTTGTTTAGCTAAGAAAACTAAAAAGAACTAATTGAAAAATTAGAATTTTGAAAGTTTTTAAGTGCTGAGATTCAAAACCAATATATAAAAATAAATAATAGTACCACTGATTAACAAAAAATAAGCACCTATAGTGGAATAAATTCAGTTTAGATCAGAATGGATGTTAATATTCACTAGGGGTAGCTTTTATAAATGTCTAGGGATCTACATAAAGAAATCTTATGCTTTCCTAAGAACCATGAAAAATTTTGCTAGATGAAGAAACATACCGTGTACCACATTGAAAAAAATTCAGTGTTATTATGCTGATATTAAAACTTATTACAAACTATAATTCACAGATTGATTAATGAACAAAAATTGGCATTCCAGAAAGAGACCTCTGTATCCAGTTGCACCTACCATGAATATCATTGTGGGGTATTGCAAATTCTTACTTAAAAGGGAATATTAAAGTAATTCTTTTGGAATCAGATACATATCGATTAAAATCACCAACTTCCTATGTTTTATGACTTGTTCTCCATGGTTGTAATGTGTGGGGATAATATAATGTGGAGAAAATAATTCCCATTTCAAGGAGTGGATAAGGATTAAATGGTACATGGTATTTAGCTAGTAGATGATAGAGTTAAATTGTTACTTTCAAATAGGCATCCTGTTTTTTCCTAAAATATTATACTTAAGATTTAAAATGTATTCATTAATCTGTATTTGTATAATTATTTAGGATAAAGAAAATATAACAAAAAAGAAAATATAACAGTTGCCTCCTATGAAATATAAGGAAATTAATACTTTTCCTGTCTCCACAATTCCTCCCATCATTAGTTATTATAACTTCTATCATGTTCTCAGTTCTGGTAGCTTCTTAGCAATAAGTTGGGATATGTCTGCTTCATTTATATGCAGTGTTAGGCATATGGTTTTATATTCTGTTATCTAGGTAATCCTGGTTGTAACAGCAAACATTGTAGCAGAAGATCTGTAAAACACAAAAAGGTGTAAAGAAGAAAGAATGACCATCACTTGAAGATAATCATGATTAACACTCTGTGTTTTTCCTTTTGGATTCTTTCTTCATTTTGGTGTATATTTGAGTTTCAAAATTGATAAAAACCCTTAATGCAATTTCAATAAAAGTCTCAACAAAATTTGTCATAGGTTAAATTTAATAAAACAACCACAAATTCATATGGATAAATGAACAATGAAACTAGATTTTAGAAAGTTTTAAAAGGAAAAAAAGTTAGAGAAAAGTTTCCCTACCAGATATTAAGCTGTGTTGTATTGTATGGGCACAAAATTGGACAGGTAGATTTGAGATATCAGCCAGAAAGAGTGTTTAGTATTTACATGATGAAATGTGCTATTTTTCTCTAAGAGAAAAGATACTACAATTATGTAAGTTTTTCTGGGTTTAAATAGATCCACACTTTCTACCATATATCCAAAATATATTTCAAAATAGTCTAAGATGAAACCTAATATGATTTTTAAGTAATTTACTATGTTTGTAATTTTTGTAAGGCTTTCTTTACCTTTGCTGTCATGATCTGCTTTGTTTTTATTTTCTTTTCATAGTCTGCTTTATTTATTTATTTATTTATTTATTTTGCAGCACCTGGGATTGAACTCAACCTCGTGCCTGCCAGACAGGCGCTTAAGCCATTGAGCCAAACTCCCGACCCTAGTTTTTTGAGGCAGGGTCGCACTGTGTAGCTCAAGCTGACCTTGTGCTCACATTGTAGCCCAAGTGGCTGTTGAACTCACAATGCTCCACCTACCTCAGCCTCCCGAGTGCTTAGTCTGCTTTACTTAAAAAGTGAACTATCATTTCTCAATGTGGCAGAGAGCTTGAATTATGAAATTAAAATTTTTTTCTTGCAGCAAATCCTTTGTAGAAAGGTGACTTTATTTTGGAGTGCTACTATAGCTTACTGTGATTCTCTTGTGCTGCAGAGTAATTTCATAGGCTCAGGACAATTTTTCTGTCTGTACTTATCCTTTCAGAGAATATAATAATTATATTACTGTAGCAGAGTAAGTTTTTCATGCTTAGGTACCCATCCTAAATTTGATTTATTTTGTTTTATTTCTCTTATATACTGTAGATGCTCACTGAATTCCTGTTACTTCATGATTCCATTTAATATGGATAAGATTTCACTAATTTGCATTTCTGTGGTTCCCCAAATTAGGATGATTACATTTATATACCTCATATAACTGTTTCATTAAATAACAAGTGAAAATAAATACAAAGTTGCAAGTTCCCTTAGCATTTTAATTGTAGAAGGTAGAAGAATTGTACCTAAATCTCCCAAGAATCCTTGTAGCTGAATTATTGTTCCTTAAAATGTTCTATTCATTTTATTTAATTGTGCCATGTGATTTGCCTATGATAGAGTAGATATATTATGAACCTAGACATTTTTATTTCTATCTAATTTTACCCATTTTGGTGTATGACATTCTGAATATATTCAGTGATTTCAACAGTGCTGGAAAATTCGAGAAACATTTCTCAAAGTAAAGTTAATTGTGACTTGCAATAATAATGTCAGATGGCTTTTAGGAGAGTGAGAGGAAGTTGATGCAATTAACTTAAAAATATGTTAAAAAATAACAAATCAGTGATTAGATCATCATTGCTAATGAAGTCCAATACACTGAAATCTCAAGCATTTTTTGGTGCATGTGAAAGTGGTTTTTGTACCTTTTTTTAAAATAAGGCTTACAGTAATTTCATTGTTTACTTTCCCTTTCCCTGTTATTGATAAGAAGGTTCAGTTACTAGCAATAACATTGTCTATTTTTAAACTGTGAAAATGTGCTTAGGAGAGTTGAGTATTTTTTTCTTCTAGTTTTCATATTCTCATAATAATGCTTATTGATGTGCTGAAGTTCTGTTTGTCTGAATTCCCAATATGTTATAAGAATAGTTATATAATCAGTACTAACCAGAGGCAATGAGTTATACCATTTTCCTAAAGGTTTTTCTAATTAGCTACTTATTGAGAAAATTTGGTAATTGTATTTGACTTATGGATTAGATATAGTCACTTTGACACTGGTACATTTAAAATGAAGTGTTTTTTTTTAAGGGACTAAAATGCAGTCATAGAATTTAATTGCTTATGTGTATAACTCACAGTATTTTAAGGTAGTAATTTTAATCTTCGTTAATAAAGATTTGATTTCAGAGCTCCACATTTTTTAAAAATTTATTTAGTTCACAAAACATAACAACTCACTCATATATTCTGAGATTTAAAATATCTCAAGGAAACAATAATAAGGTTGAAGATTGGTTTATTAATCTGTGACTGTGAATTTCCATATAGGTATTTCCAATTTCAAATTTGGTCAGGTGGGACTAGAAAAATTTAGTAAACATTCTTTGGAAACTAGAAGGAATTTTCACTGTGCCACTCCAATGTCAGCAAGCTTGTCCTGGAGGTGCATTATGAGATGATCTGTAAATTTACATTTGAAAAGGTATCATCAGAAAAAAATTTTTGATGTCTGATTTTCATGAACCTCATGAAGAAAGGCTGAGGTTTCTTCCCACACATTCTTTTGTAGGTCTGTGCGGATCTCCTAAGGCAGAGATAGTGAAGCTTTTAGAGCTTTCAACTCATACAAAGAACCTGCTGCAGCATGTGCGCCGTAGGTTCGCCCTGCTTCCTAGAGGGAAACAGTACAAGTTGTTATCCCTGTTTTACAAAAAGAAAACTAGCTTTACTGAGAGTTGCATTGCTCTGAGTGACTACTCTGCCAAGTAGCACAGCTAAGAGCACAATCTGTTCCAAGGATTCAATGTTACAAATCATGCTTTAATTTTTCCTTCCAGTAATTTCTGTTGCAATCCTTCAGCTCATTGATACAGTCAGTGTAACGTGGATGACATGGCCAAAAATCCAGGACTGCATTTAAGTGTTCTGAGCTCTTTTGGAATCATGGGCAAGATCTTAGATATAGCCCGTATGGTACAAGTGACACAAATTGTACCAAATATTATCATCTTCATGACAGTTGTAGCTAATAATTCGCCCCTTATTTAGAATTATCAATAATAAAATCTCTTCAGATATAACCTGAGACCCTTTTGGATCACAGGTTTTCTATGAAACCAAATCAGAGTCAGCAGAAGAGAATAGGACACACAGAGTAATTTGACTTTTGAATTGATCTCATTCACTTTCAGATTCTAGAATTCAGAGGCAAGTCCGGGCTTACAGGTGTGTTCTTCACGGAGCCCTTTGTAAAAACAAACAAACCAAATCAACCAACCAACCAACCAAAATCTCCTTCTCCTTTTTATGTCTGTATAAAATGTTTCAGTTTATGTTTAGGATTGATCCCCCCTCCATAGTCAGATGCTAATCAGAAAAGCTAGTTATCTAAAGGGATATAAAAATTTTTCCATGCAGATGGAAAGCAAAGCAGAGTAGATGCACCTACACTATATCAGCAAATAGACTACTCTAAAACTACAAGTGGGCTTCACCCAAAATATTTTCATGTTCTGTTCATTTTTACATTAAAAAATGATGGCTGCCTTCTCAAAGGAGGGAACTGTCTTCCTCACTCATGAGTGTGTGACTCTGTCAGTGTCAGCCCTGTGTTGCAGCCCTGTGACACATTGTCCAGCCAGTTGCTTTCTCTAGACTAGCTTGGTGGTTAGAGATTTTTGAAAAAACCACCCATAAAAGTCTTTCATGGATCTTACTGTATTAGCAAAACTGTCCCACTTAGAGGTATATTGAGAATCATGTAGTAAATGACTCTCTTAAAGAGGAGAAGGGATAGTGAAGAGATCTTCTCTCCTTGGAGCCTCACAGGGAGACCAGGTGCCCAGGCAAGTGGGAGGGGCTCTACTCACGAAGCTGACTGCTGGCTGGAGGCCCTGGACTCCAACAGCCTGTGACACAACAAACAGGGGGCATCCTGGAGTCAGGAGTGGGACAAAGTGAGTTTTAATTCTGATCTTGCCACTTACTGATAACTTTGTGACCATGGGCAATGTTATTTAATCTCCCAGCTTCTTCCAAATAAAATGGCAATTACATGCTCTTTCCCAAAGTGAGGCCGCCAGATTTAAGTGAAAAGTTGTCAGAAAAACCAAAGGAAGGACATTTCATCATGACAGAAGGTCAATCCATCAAAAAAATGTAATGACTACAAGTGATGCCTCGGTTGTTGAGCTCAATTTGTTCCAGATTCATGTTCAAGCACTAAAAAGTTTGAGAACTGAACATGTTTTTCCCAAAAGAATGAACAAACTAAACCAAAAGCTAGGAGGTGGAAAAGTAGGTAACAGAAGATGAAAGCAGAAATGAAGGTAATCGAAAAACAGTAGGAAAAATATCAGTGAAACTGAAAGGGGCTTTATTTTTTGAAATGATGCAGTTGAAAAAAATTTTTTTCAATGATACAGTTGAAAAATCCTCATGTAGACTAATTTAAAAAAGAAAAAAAGACTCAAAATCAGAAACAAAAATAAGAGAGTACCACAGAAATAAAAAGGAAAAATTAGAGATTACTGTGAATAATTCAATGCCCACGAACGGAATAATCTAAAGAAAAAGATGCATTCCTAGAAACATGTGTGACCAAGGAAACAGAAGGTTTGAAGAGATCTATAAGTGGTATGGAGGTTAAGTAACTGCTTATAGCCTCCCAATAAGGGAAAGCCCAAGATGAACCAACCTCATAATTCTCTGAAAATTTAAAAAGAGATTGATATCACTCTCTACTTTACTACTCAGGCTTTAAAAGGAGGGAATTCTGACAGTATAACATGGATAAACCTTGAGAACATTATGTTAGTGGAATAAGTGAGATACAGAAAAATAATCACTGCGTGATTCTACTTCGGTTAAGCAAGATGAATAAGCTTTAAAGAACTGTACCACAACATATGTATAAGTCAGTCATACACCTAAAATTTTGTTGAAAGGATAGATGTCATGTTAAATATTCTTACCATAATAAAATGAAGCAAAATTTTTAAAAACACAAAAGCAAATAAAGTAGGAATATAATCAATGGGGTTTAGTTAAGGCTAGCATAAAGCAGATCACTAATACACTTTTTGAAACCTTATAGAGAATCTTAGGAACTATAGTACTTTTCAGACTCTTTTACTCCTCTTTCCTCTCTTGACCCTTAGTACAATAAGAAGCTAACCTGTTTAGCCTCAATAAAAACTTTGCCTACAGATGTTTACATATAGCTTTGCACTTAATATAGCAGCATGAACAGGGAAGGGTGTCTTGAAAATATTAATTCCACATGCTGCAAAGCAGGAAAAAATTTGGCCAATTCTTCTCTTATTGTTAACTTGAACTTACAGATGCCAAACAATTTTCTGATCATATCCCCTTAAGTAGAAAAGAAGAACAGAACGGAGATGGTTTTATTATCAATGAAGGACTGAATTTAATTGACAGCTAGACTGGCTGGGTATCTAATTATTGTCAGAACTTATTGTAGCCCACAATCAACCACTTCTCAACCAAGGTAATTATTTTTCACAGATGTTTTATTTTGTTTAATTGGTTTATATCTAATGACTATATGAAAGTTCATCTCAAGGACTTGGCTCTGGTTAATTTTTTAACTAATGCATCTTAAAGCATTTATCAGAAAGTTATATTTCTCACAACTGACAATGCATATTCTGAAGATTTTTCTATGAAAAATAATCACAACCATGCTTTCTTTCAAAGAAGCATTGAGCCCTGTCCCTGATCCACCTTTTAGCTGAAAACTGTTTTCTCAATGCATATTGGCTCTATGCATTGGTCTACAATCAACTTGTGTGGTCCACCCTCCGTGAACAGAGTTCTCTGTTTTGTTTGGGAAAGGATCTTACGTAGGCTCCAGTTTTCAATATTGAAACATAAATATTTCAGGTTTTTCTCCTCTCTCTCTCTCTCTCTCTTTGACAAACAGGGCATGGGCATTCTAATCTTTTAAGAATAAATCTAACACAACGATGCTTCTCAGAGTTTACCAACTCAATTATGTGAAATAATACTCCTGGAGGTAGACGTCTAAACCTGTTAAAATGCCATCTTCTAGATGTACTACACTTTTTATTGGATAGAACTAGGTTACTGATAATTGAAGGGTATTGTTTTGAGCTCCAGGAGAATGGATGGTTTCTCATTTAATTACCATTTGTCCTGAAATCCTCAATTTTGGTTGAAAGATGCTAAGTAGCAGCTATATAAAACTTATCCTGGTATTTCTTATAGATGTATCAAAAGTATTGTTCACCACATCATCCTTTTTCCCTCATGAAAATTCAGAGAAGAAATTTCTTTATGTATTCCTACTTTCCACATTTATATTTAAAACAATGTGGACCAGTATCTGATTATGTTTGTATTCATAAAATCTGAGATAAGTTGCTCATGTGCAGCAAAGATATAAAAATGGGATTTATGTTTGTATACTTACTAATCCTTAAGCAGAGAAGTAGAATAGCCTACTGATTGAAAGGATGATCTGTCCATCATGTTAAGTGAAGTAATCTAGAGGTCAAAATTAAGTATCCTATGTTAGTGTGAAACCTAATAAAAAAAAAGACAGATAGGAGGGAAAAAAACCTCTAATGATTGTCTCTGAAGCTAAAAAGCTTGGGGTTAACTGTCCTTTTTCCCATCTACTAATTTTGTGATTTTGTGCAAATTAATGTCTCATCTCTTTGGGTCTTAATTACTTTATTGTAGAAGGGAGATTCATACTAGTGGAATCTTTTTCACATTCTTTTGTGAATACAATATAGAAAAGAGAATTGTTGGATTCATGCAGTTTTCTATACATGTTAGGTGTTATTTTTGCCCTCTGCTGCTGTTCTCAATTCTCTCACTCTCTCTTTCTCTCTTTACCTCTGGTTTGGTAGTGGTGGGGATTGAACTCTGGGCCCTGTGTATGCGAAGCACACACTATGCCACTGAGTTACACCTCAGCCCTGTTTCTTTTATTTTATCAAGATAGGTAAGTATTTTATAGAATAACAATGTATTACTGGAGACTGTTTTTGTTGTATCAGAAACACATCTTAAATTGCAGTAAGTAAAAAAGAGCAATATAACAAACATTCTAACAATGAGCTTACTCCAGACATGGCAGGACTTAGAAGTTCAAATAGTGTCATTGTTTCTTGTATTTGATTAGTCCTGCTCTACTTTGACTGTAGTTAATTCTCTTTATCAATTTACCATAGTTACTCCATCCTATGGGTTTATATGAAGAGAAATTTAATTAAAATACTTTGCCTCCACCATCTTTAATATGATTCCTCATTAAAAATCTACAAAAATGATCAAATGAAATCTCTTGTGGTAGAAAATAAGTTACTCAGTAAAATATGGTTTTTACCTGGGTCTACAAATTTTAACTCTGTTTGTGACTATTACTTTCAATGATGTACAGATTATTTTTTGCTAAGTAAGAAAAATGTTATTTTTCTTCTACCATCAGAATATTTCCTAGTCTCAGAATCTGAATGCACAGCCTGTGTTTTCAAACAGAATGCTCCATAGTCAACTGAATTCAATTGTGTGACTATCAAGTCAAATATGTATTCTGTAATAATGTGACCACTACATCTATGACCCACAGACATGCAGGCATCTGCCCAAATCACTGTTTCTTCTATGTCAACTCATGAGACTGCATTGGACAAGGTAGGAAAGGACACCCTCATGGATTAGTATGATCTTCACTGAATGAATGAATGAACAGCTACGCATTTGTCATTCCTCGTTTATCTTGTAAATGCAGTGTATAAAGACCTATAGATTATATCGGAGAGAATCACTTGCAATCATTATGTAGTTCCCATATCTCTACATGAAATAATTCCAAGATATTCATAATCTATGTAATATGTAAAAACCTAAAGAGGTAGAAATTTTGCAGCCTTTCTTGGTATGTTTTTAGTAATTGGAATTGACACCTAGGTATTCTACTTTAACACAATTATTACTATTTAAGGTTATTTTCTTTGCTTTCATATGTGAAAACAGTTCAATAAAGAAAATTCATCCATTTAGAACACTTCAAAATAGAAAGCCATTATGTTTCCCAGATCATTAGAACTTGACTCACACTGATATCAGATGTTTGAGTGGAAGTATAGTGGACTCTCTAGTTATGATAGGCCTAACATAGAACAACTTGGATTATGAGCAGAATTTTAGTTTTCACTTCTGAACAAAGTCTTGAGTTATGACCAGAATGCTGACTGCTTATGCTCCCAGATGGTCTCATCTACAGATTTAACCCTTAAAGAGTTCTGGAAGGAACATTACAACATCCTTTCCTGTATGGGGTTAATTGAGAAATCCTGGGCCAGTGTCTCTCTAAGGACACTGAGATCTGCCTGCATACAGGAGAGAGACTTTGAAGGCTGTGTAGAGAAGCCTGAGCCTTCAACTAACAATCTGAACTACAAACAGCCCTTAGGAATGAATTAAGTTCATAAGTCAAGGGTCCCCTGTATATCTATTTTGAAGACAGTTATTCAGAGTGGATTCATAACTATATTTCAAAATATCCCTTTCAAATTTACCTTTCATTCATAGGTGCAGGGTAGATATTCTGACAGGTTTAATAAAATTATCAGATGGTGTAACAGTTAGTGGAAAATGTGTACTTTAGGTTTTATTCCAGATTAATACGGTTTGACTTTAAAAAATACCACTTTCAAATATTTTCACTTAAATTTCCTAATATATGGAATCTAAGAGGCTGAATTTATAGTGGAGAATAGAGTGATAATTACTAGAGGTCAAGGGCATAGTGAGAATTGGGGAGATATTAGTCAAAGGATACAAAACTTTAGATAGTGGTAGTAAATTTGAGAGATCTTTTGTCCAGTGTGGAACCTATAATTAATTACAATGTATGGTATACTTGAAAATTGCCAAAAGAGTAAATTTTAAATGTTTCCATCACAAAAACTGATTAGCATATGAATAATGAAAAAGTTAATTAGCCTGATATAACCATTCACAACGTATTTATATTTTCAACTTGTACACTATAAACATATACAATTACATATTTTTTTCTATTTTTTGGTAGTATTGGGGATTGAACCCAGCTGCTGTATATACCCTCAGCTTTTCAGACTTGTGCCTCCACAATTAGGCCACTCTCATTCTCTTCACAAGTGTACCCCAGTGTTTTTGACAGGATGCAGAATGAGTGCATGTTGACATGTATAAGAAACTGTCAGATGTTTTTTAAGGTGACTGCACCATTTTACACTGCAACCATGCATCAAAGTTCTGTATGGTTCATATTTTCACCCATACTACAGTACTGTTAATCTTTGAAATTTTAGCCATTCTTACAGGCATTTGGTAGTACTTTCTTGTTATTCTAATTTAATTTAATTTAATTTCTTGAATGACAGTGTTTTAAGAAATGTGTCCACTGAAATGCTAGGCGTTAAAGAATGGATACATTATTGTTAATAGTATCCATTTTAGTTTTATGTGATCAGAGAATTTACTCTATGTGACTTTATACATTTTAGAACTTTTCAGACATCGTTTAAGACTAATGACATGATCTAGCTTGGTGACTGAACTTTGTATACTTGAGAAGAATATGTAGTCAGTGGTTTTAGAATTTTTTTATATTTAAGTATGTCTAGGTAGTTAATAGCAGTGTTCAATTTATGTATGCTCTTACTGAATTTTTTGTCTATTATTTCTGTCATTTTTTGCATCTCATATTTTGAAATTTTGTTACTGGGAGCAAACATTTTTATGATTGTTCTATTTTTCTGAATGTTCCTATCTCTTAATCCATGGCAATTATATTTTCATTTATATCATTGGGAGTATACAAATAGCTGATTAGAATTATTGTCTACTATTTTGTTATCTGAATCATGTTAGGGGCACTTTCCATTGGCTGTCTTTTCTTTGAGAGTGTGTTATAATTTGCTTTTTATTTACAAGTCAAATGATTTTGCATTGCATACAGAACATTGTGAATTTCTATTCTGTAGAGATTCTGAATTTTTATAATATTGTTCCAAAAATGTATTTTTTTTAATGTGGTAAGTAACTTGTTTGGACTTAAATTGAAAATCCTGCTGCTTGATCAGATGCCTAATTCTCAGCTTATTTCATTTTGGTTCACTAAAGTGATTAATTCTACTTCCTTGTATCCATGTGTGGCTGTTTATCCAAAGAACTGGCACTGCTTCTCTAGCCCTCTTTTTTCAAGGCATGTCCTCTCACTGTATGGCAGCTATATTTATGTCTGCATTATATTCTCTTGTTCTTCTAGTCAGAAATACTCAATATTTACTTTCAAAGGTTTGCCCACTCTGGGTAGCATAGTCTGAAGGCTGCCATTAGGCCACAAGCTCTGAAAATGGCGCATGGTGCCAGTTTTCTTGGGAAGTGGTCCCCAACCTTTTTAGCACCAGATATAGTTTTGTGGAAAATAGTTTTTCCACAGATCAGGGAAAGGGGATTCTTTCAGGGAAGATTCAAGAGAATTCCATTTTCGTGCACTTTATTTCTATTATTCTTACATTGTGCTTTACTTTATAATGAAATAATTATGCAACTTACTATAATTCATAATCAGTGGAACACTGAAAAGAGACAGCCCCAACAGGGGCTGATGGAAGAGACTGTCATCCAAAGTGTGTTATTTATTTCGGGTACCTACTCTGTAATCTTGTTTGGTTGCCATTATTACAGAAAATCTTGCCTCACAAAGCTAGAATGTTGGAAATAAAAGCAAGCTTTTTAGTGCTTTTGTGGCAAGCTTGAGATATTCCACCTTGACTTTAATTCAGACATAGGGGGATTTTAAATTGCATCAGACATACTTTTAAGGCCACTGTTATTTGTGATATCAAGCAGTTGATTTTATTCTAACACAGACAAAGTCTACTTAGCTGGTGTATTAAAAAATTGGTTACAGATCCATTCCTCTCCAGTTTGGGGGGTCTTATATGGTTGGGAAGTAATGCTCAAATTCTTTTTGAAAGCTGGATAGGTGATCATGCACTGCTTGGGAGAAAAAAGACTCTGTCTCAGGCTCTTTTAAAATCTCTGCTAATGAATGTCAAAAATCCCAGCATTCACTTGTCCCCATAATTCTGGTTTGTCTTTTAATGCAGCTGCTTTATCTGCTGACTTGAATGCATTATCCTTTCCCCTGAAATGACAGATCTCTTTCACTGAACAGTTTGAATATGTCACAAGAGTAGGCAAATTTTGCAACCCATCCTGTGTGACTAAGCTGTGCTGCTAGTGGGTTTTTCTTGAATATATCTTTGGAGTGGCTCTCATAACTCAAAATCTCTGGTCAGTGATCTACCTTTAGAAATCCATCTCATTTCTGTGTATAAGAGAGGACATGCGCTCTGCATCTATTTCAT
>RJWM01031429.1:0-22458 GCA_004363535.1 Dasyprocta punctata | reverse complement strand
CTGCTTCCAGGATTTAGCATTATTATGAATTGTGCTGTGTAAGATGAGTTGCATATATCACTGTAATAGTGAATTCTTAAGAAAAGATCAAACGTAGTAAAACTGAGACCGCAATCCTTCAAAAGCATGTAAGGCTGGCCTCTGGTGGGCATCTAAAAAGTTGGCTCTCAGGAAGAGTCCCATCATTCTCTGATAAGATTCTCCCTGTGCTTTGTTAATGCAAATAATCTGTTTTTTGCTGAATAACTTTTTGTTTAAGGACTCTGGAATTTTGGTACATGCTAGGCAACGGTTTTCTATGTGAATGATTTCCAATAAAAGGTCTTGACTCTGACTCAGGGAAGCTTCCTGGTAGACAACATCCCATACATGTTGTCAGCACATGCTGCTGGATGGTTTAAGTATGTCCCATGTAGTTTCACTGTAAGAAGTCTTGAAAGGTGGCACCTCATTTCCTTGATTTTTCCACATGCACCTTCACCTCTACTTATTTTGCTTTTTATCCTTATTGCTGCACAGCTGTGAATGTGACCACTTCCAAGTCTTGTATTCTTTCTACTGAATCATTAAGCCTGGTGTGGTGTTGGAGACCTAGAACACATTTTTTGTTGTTGTTGTTGCTATTTTTAGAAGAGGCATAGAGATCTGTTGGGCAGAATTTTAAAAGGACACACTCAAATAATGTGCTGGCCTCAAGAGGGAGAGAGGTCCCTTGTGGCCTCAAGTTGGGTATATTTATGGGGGGTTGAGGGTGTCCCTAAAACAGGTTATCTATGAGATATCTGTCAAGGTTTGCCTGTTTGATAAGTTAAAATACAGTCAGTTTACATTTGAAGCTGAGACATGCCGTCCTCTTAGGCTTTCTGAGGATGGAGTTGGTAGGAGGGAGCATAGATGAGGATGGGGGTTCCTAAGAGGAACTGCAATTTACAGGTGAAAGTCACAGGCAGAACCTAGTTTATAGGCTCATTGTCTTAAGGTCCTTAGGAATTTTTCCCAGAAGGGAAAAAAGCTGGAATAATATTTGTCCCAAAGTTGCAGCTTTTCTTTAAGAGTGCATTTTAATATTATGAGTTCCTTGTATCCTTTTTTAATCTAACCTACCTCATTCCCCCTCCCAACTTTGATATTTTATTCTTATGGGCCTATAGAAGGGCTGAAGTACTGATACTTTAGACCAATGGGGGGCATTAACCATACTGGGAGCGGGGGAATCTCATGCTCACTGACCTAAAGGAGACAAAGGAAGATAGGGTTGTTACCAGTAGATCATCAAAACTTAAGGCAGAGTCTGACACTGCAATAACTTTTGGATATAGGTCCTGTAATGCAGAAGACACATTTTCATGTTTATCAGGAATATATACACAACATTCTGCTTTAATAATAGCACAGATGAGCATCAGCTTGACTAAGAGCTAGAGAAGTCAAAATTGTAGTCTTGATGCCTTGCTTATCTCCTGTGGCTGATGGCCAAAGGAAATGTCACTGGACAGGGTCCAAGCAGGTCCCAAAAGTGGAGAGGGGGGCTCTTGACTAACCCCATCCATGGGGCAAGTTGTGAGTTTGCTGACTTCCATCCCTGAAAAAGAATTCTCAGTATGCATCAGTAAAAGGCATAAAGAGATTAGGCAGAATTTTTAAATTACACACTCAAAGAAAAAGAGTGCAGGCCCTCAAGAGGGAGAGAGGCCTTTTGTTGCTGTTCTGAATGGTAAAATAATCAGTCTTTCATCATGATGTTATCTGTTGGCCCTGCATGGATACCCTCTATAGGATGAGAATATTCCATTTAAATTATTTTTAATCATCACAAAAATATGTTGGATTTTGTCAGTGCTTTTTCGGGATCTATTGAGAATTAGAAGGCTTTTGTCTTAGTCTGTTAACAGGTTATACTACATTTAGTCTTTTAGTTAATACGTTAATTGATTTTCAAATATTAAACAAACCACACATTCCTAGGATGAATCACACTTGGTCTTGGACTTCTATTATAGAACAAAGGCAAATCTAAAAAGCAACCAAATACATAATTTCAAATACAGTAGTTATAAGTGCTGCTAAGATTAAAATAAAACAGGATAGGAAAAAAAGAGATGTCAGAACTATATTCTAGGAAGGTGTCTGTGAGGTAAGGATAATTTTAATAGCGATGTGAATGACTTGAGGGAGACACTGTGAACAATATAATGCCAGGTGGAAAGCCAAACTGCAAAGAGCTTGAAGCAAGAACGATCACCGTGTGTTTAAGGTTAGTCCTAACAAGATGGCCACCATGGTCAAAATAAGTGAAAACAGAACATACAGGGATGGGAGGGTCATGGTAAAAAAATCTGGATTTTATTATAATTGTGATAGGTACACACTGAAGCATGCTTTCCTGCCTGTGCAGTCTTTCTCCTTCTTGGTTTTCTAGCTAACTTTTATTTGAAAATCTGGCTTCATTTTCTCTGGGACATGTTCCTTAATTTCTCAGAAATGCCAGTGACTGTCTCTGTAATACTCGTGAGCAATGATAGATTACTGACCTCTTTCATGCTGCTGGAGACTAGTGTTCTGTCTTTTGTATCTTTACAGTCCCAGAGTCTAATATAAACTTTTGTTACAAATAACTAATCTCTTCAGCATGCAAGCTTGACTCTGACCAGTTCAGGTGCTGCACACAGTGGCGCTTGGCGGTCGTTGCCCTGGGAAGTTTCAAGCTCGCTGCCTTGGCTGAGATCGCCCATCGGAAGACTCGACCTCCCAATTGCCAGGTGCTCACCAGGTCCCCTTTGCAGGTCTTTGCCCGTCCTTTGTAGCTCTGCATGGATCCTCAAGTGGGAATGGAAGGAGGGAAACTTCTGGCTTCCCAGCTTTGCCAGCAAACCCTTCCCAGGCCTAGTCATGCACCCAGGTCCCCCATGCCCACCCATATTCAAGGTCCAGCTCGTGCCGTCCACGCCGCCATCCGCCTTTCTTCCACTGTACATCCCGTTTGGGCACAATTTTCCACCGTCCTCACTCACCTAGGATGCGGGTAATGCCAAGAGTCAGCTTCTCAAGGTGCGGTTTGTTGCAGCCCAGCGGCGCGGGCGGCGTCTCCTCCATGACTCGCGTCCCCGCGAGGCGCGCGGCCGGCACCCGGGCAGAGCCCGGCCGACCAGAGGAGCCCGGGACCCCGCCTCAGCGCCTCGGCCTTCGAGCTCGCGGCATGCCGGGAGCTGTAGTTCTTGACGCCTGAGAGCGCGGCGGAGGAGGATGGGGGACCTGGGCTGGTCCGGCACCAGCAGTCCAGCCGGGCGCCCCTTTCCGCGGCCCCGGGCCGCGTACCACACTGCTCCTCCGCGACCCCGCCTCCCCTTCGGCCGGACCCCCCTGCTCCGCCGTTGCCGGCCTCGCAAGCGGGGGCGGGCCTCTGCGCGGGACGGCCAATGGGGACTGAGCCTGGAGGCCGGGGCGTGGCGGCCCCGGCGCGACACCCCCAGTGGCGGTTGTTTCAAGATGGCGGACGTGGCGGGCCCCTCCCGTCCGGACGCTGCGGCGTTCTGGAGCCGGGACTGTATCCTTTGCCCGGCTGGCAGGGGGCGCCGGCGCCCTCCTCAGTGCGGCGAGGGGCGAGCGGTCGCGCGGGACTCCGGGTGAACGGAAGCGCGGTGTTGGCCCCGGGGGCGGGGTCCTCCTGTCCGGCCTCTGTCTAGGGCTGGGCTGTCTCCTTGCTTGGGTGTTAAGTGTCTCAGACTGGAATTCCAGGTGTGGGGACACTGCTGATAGTTCCCACCCGTTCTTGGCAGTGAGTTTGGGAAACATGGCCTACAATCGTGGCCAAACCTGGGTTGGTAGCATCACTCTGGTGACCCTCCCAGTCTTCAGGATGACCAAAAGTGCCGAGCGAGCTTGCGGTGGAGGGAGACTGGGTGTCAGTTGGCCAGGACTGTGTGCTAGCTAGGCGGAAACCCTTTTGTGGGTTGATTTAGAATTGTCCATAGTTAGCTATGATAGGAGCAAGGCAAGGCCTGGTTGTACTTTGAAGGCTTAGGAATGATGAAGCCTCCTTACTGGTGCTTTAAGAGAGATGTAGGTTTGGTTTCACTGGGGTGACCTAGTGGTGCTGATTACAGAATGGGGTGTGAATCTTTGTACCTAGAAGGTTAGTTGCTTACCATGCAGATTGTGGATCACTACCTGCAGGGATTAACATTTTGGGGTGGAAAAGTTCTGGAGCTTTCTATCCCTGTGGTAGTAGTCTGAGTACAATATCTGTAATGAGATGTGAGGTGTTTATTTTACAGTTGTTCTGTCCCTGGATTAGGTAGGCTATTGTCGCCTGAGCTTTCATCCTTGTAATTTAATTCTTTGTTACAAGGGCCTCATTTGGACGAGGGAGTGTTATTAAATGCCCTCAGAGGCTAGTATTCTTGTCCGTTTGCTAGGCTTGGTGATAGCAGTGCTGTTACTTTTGGCAGAATCACTCCTTGGCCATTCTACTTAGCTTCCACTGACATTTACAGAACTATATTACCAGTTCCTTTTATTGAGTTAACTAGGATTAGAGTGTCATGTGTGCAGAGAATATTTTTTACAAACTGTGCTGCCACAGGTTTAGTATTATGCACTTACTACACATAATTACCACTTGCCTGTTGTAGGTTGGTGAGAAGCAAATGAAATCATGAATATAGACTGTGGATGAAAGCAAACTAGTGAACTGTGTAAATTAAATATGTTTTCCTTTACCTATCAGTAATGAATGGTATTTATCTATTAGGGATGAAGTGAGTATGTGCATTGCGACCGAATCTCAGGAACTTGATGAGTTTCCTCATGAAATACTGCCTCTGCATTGATAGGAGTTTCTTCAGTCATCAGCTTGTAACAACTAATAGTATTATTCAAATATAGACTACATGGTTGAAGGGTGTGTGACAGTATGTTGCACTGAGATCAGATAAGTTAATTAATAAGCATGTAGACTGAAGCTGTGCTCTTGGTCTTAGCAGCCCTGGCTTTGCTTATTCATGTGGCCGTATCATGTACTTCATGTAGAAGTCATACATTTTCTCTATCTCTTAGCTTCTCTCTTACTCTGAAAATGTAGTATCAAATACTCATCTATCTATTGATAGTAAGAAATTGTATTAGAAAATATGGCGATTACATTTTATAGAAAGTGAGATGTAGGAAAGGAATTGAAGTTTACTAGTGCCACCTGCTTCCCCAGCCTATTCCATATAATAAGCAATTAATATCCAGCCTTCAGTTTTTTCACTTGAAGTTCATAGGGCGTCAAAACAGTGTCAAATGTAAAGTTTTTACTTAACATTTGCTGAAAAACATAAATGATAGTTGTCAATCATTTGGTTTAGTACTGTGCTTTGGATCTCTATTTCTTTTCTGTTACATTGATGATTTCCCAGGCCATTCCTAGGATCCTCATAGTAGAACTTTCAATATGAAAAGACCAAATAGTATGTTCCTATGATCTGGTATTCTTTTTACACAATTGAAAAAAAGGTTTGCAATACCTAATCTAAGCCATTAGAGAAATGTGATTGAGTAATTTCTCAATCATGGAAGTTTCCATCATGAGAAGACAGATCATCTGTGACTGATTGTCATGTTTCTTTACTGTTGTTCTTGTTATTTGTGTATATACAGCACATTATGGTTCAACAAGACTATTTTGGGAAAGGTTTGTCTTAATCCCTAACATATAAAGGATGGATATGGGATATTATCATTTCATGGGTTAAATCTTCCAGTAAAATATGCATCATCAGTTGAAATTGCTTTGCTGCTTTATTATAGTTGCTGGTAATAATAGAAGTAGTAAATTTGATTGCTTACATGCACTCAAGTGGATTATCATTAGCAGTATTAGTAACTTGATATTAACAAATATGAACTGCAAGGGACTCAGTCAAAATACTGCGGTTATTATAATCTCTGCCATTGAATTTCCAAATAAAGATAGACAAAGACTTTCTGTTGACGGAAAAAGAGTTTCCTAGCTCAGAAAGTCTTTACAGTCAATAATAATTAAAGTGGACAGTACTAGACTTATTTACTTCAGATCCTGGACATCTGGAAAAGAGATGTGTATTGTTTTCTGACATTTCTGCCATGGGTTTCTAATTACTCCTTTGGTTTTGGGAGTTTAAATCGATGGATACCAGCATTAAAGATACTTTATAAGTTGGTATACTTGTCTTATTGTGGTGTGTCTAAAGAAATCAAAGAAATAAGGTGGCACAAGGAATACAGTGGTATAGCCAATATACATTTGGTATATACTACATCCCTTTCACTTTTCCATAAAAGGTACATTTTGGGGAAGTTCTGTACAGTAAGGTAAATATATGGGTCTTAAAGAGTTGAAGATTGATTATATATTATTCGAAAGAAACCTTTGAGTGGAAACAATTTCAAATATTTTTATCTTTATTTTTTAAAAAAGTTGCTGAATTCACTTTTGAGTTTTCTGTTTTAAAAGGAATTTGGCATGTATGTGGCTAGATGTAATAAAGTTTGTCTATATATTTTGAGTGAGATGAAGAGAGAAAGAACACTACAAGTTATTGGGCCATCCTTCATAAAATTAAATAAATATCAGTTTCATTCTTTCATAGATGGCTTACTTATGAACCAGTGTTCTTTTATATTTGGGAACACAAACTTGAACAAAGATAAAAATCATCACCTTTTGGCATATATCTAGTGAGATTACACCAAGAATAAATTAAATATATTGTATAGTTATATATACTATGGAGAAAAGTGAAAGAGGAAAGGATTGTGTTGTAGGGGAAAGTAAATGAGTTGCAGGAAGAGAGTTTTACAATTTTGTGATTTTAAGTATTTACATGGTTAAGAAAGTGAAGGTCTCAGTCCAAAGGTGAGCAAAGCCCTAAAGGTGATGAGTGACCCATAAAGGTACTGGGAAAGAGCCAGGTGGATAAAAAAAATCATAAATGCGAAAGTTCTCAGGCAGAGACTTTCATGATTTGTTAACAAACATAAGGAAGCCAGGTGTCTTAGTTACTTATCTCCTTGTTGGGACAAAATACCCGACACCCAAAGTTGAAGAGGGAATGATTTATTTAACTCATGGTTTATAGAGTTTTCAGTCCATAATCAGCTGGCTCCAAGGCAGGGTGATGTGGCAGAAGGGCAGCTGTTCATGGTGGCAGAAGACAGCAAAAGCAACAAGAGTAACAAGGTGGAACAAGTCTCTTTCTGTCCCTTTTATCCAGACTGCTGGGATTAGGGTGGTGCCAACCTAATCAGTAGAGTGATCCAACAATCACCCAACCGTAATCCCAGTACCCTTAATCTCAGCATTACACTATGAACCAATCACAATTTTTAGATTCAGCTACCTCCAAAAAATCCACCCCACTATGACCGAGGCTTTGGGGTGATACCAGAAACAAACCTTAACAACAGGAATGAGTGAGGGGAAGAGTAATAAGAAATGAGGTCAGAGAGGTAACAGGATGGTGAGGTCAGATTTTGAGCCCTGTGAACCCCTGTAAGTTTTTTTGCACTTTTAATGTCAATGAGGTTTAATATAAATTTATTTTTTATATTTCATTTTATTTTAAAGAGAATAAAACCAAAATAAAACAGAATAAAGACAATCAGAATAGAACAATGAAAGTGATACAGGGTTTCAAAACAAGATAATAGGAAATCAACAATGGCTACCATAATGTTTCTTATTCAAAATAGCTGTCATACCATCAGATGTAATAAAATCAAACAAAACAAAACAGAATGAAACCAATCAAAGCAAAACAATGAAAATGTTATAGGACTTCAAAACCAGATAATAGGAAATCAACAATGGCTACCATAATATATCTTGTTATCTTCAAAATAGCTGTCTTACCATCAGGTGTAATAAAATGAAACAAAGTAAGACAGAATAAAACCAAACCTAACAAAACTATGAAAATGTTACAGAAATTCAAAACAAGATAATAGAAAATTGGCAATTGTTACCACCTTCCCTTTTTAGATGTCTCCTCCCCTATTACTTTCACAATATCTATTGTACATTTTTTTTTTGTTTTAAAGATAGTAAAATCTAACAAAACAAAACAAACAGGCTGTGCACTGGTAGGCTCACAGGAGGCACTTTTTCTGGCTTCCTGTTATATGAAACATTGTTTTCTCTCCTTTGACTTTTGGTCTATGCATTTCCTTTCAAGTTAAATGTGTTTCTTGTAGACAGCATATTGATGGATCTTTTTTTTTTTTTTTAAATGTTTAGTCCTGATCGGTGCCTGCGCTGCTCGGGCCGGGCGGGGGCCCCGAGAGGAACCCCTCTCGTTCTCCTCCAAGGTCCTGGGTTCAGAACCCCGGAAGGCAGTCAATGTTTAGTCCTGATTGGTGCCTGCGCTGCTCGGGCCGGGCGGGGGCCCTGCGAGGAGCCCCTCTGGTTCTCCTCCAAGGTCCTGGGTTCAGGACCCCGGAAGGCAGCAGGCACCGATCAGGAAACGATCAGGACTAAACATGGACTGCCTTCCGGGGTCCTGAACCCAGGACCTTGGAGGAGAACGAGAGGGGTTCCTCGCAGGGCCCCCGCCCGGCCGGAGCGGCGCAGGCACCGATCAGGACTAAATATTGATGGATCTTGTTTCTTGACCCATTCTCCCTGTGTTTCTTTTTATTGGTGAATTGAAGCCATCTACATTAATGGTTGCAACCGTCATATATTGACTTGTCTCTGCCATGTTATCCTCCTGCTGCTGATCCCCCACTTTTCCTGTCCATTCAGTTACCTGCCCTGTTTGGTGATCTCCCTGTGCTGTTGTTCCTGGAACTGTGGTCATCTTTATCTCTAGAATATCCTTGAGTGCTCTTTGTAGCACTGGTTTAGTGGTCATGAATTCCTTCAGTTGTTCTTTATCATGAAAGTATCTTATTTTTCCATCAATTTTAAAAGATAATTTTACAGGGTACATCAATCTGGGTTGAAAGTTGGAGCGGGTCTGGCTGTTTCTCCCTGTCCATGCTGGCTGCCCACAGGAAACAAGCGTCCTGATGTTAATATAAATTTTAAAATGTTCATTCTAACCACTGTGTGAAAAATGGGCTGTTGAGGGGTTATACCTAGAAATGAGAGAGCAGTTCCAAAATAATTGCAGTAATCTTGACTAGAAAAAAAAGTGACTTGGATCAAGGTGAGACGTTTTGGTGAAATGTAGTAATATATATAAATATAGATATATAGACAATATATATCTGTATACATGTATTTTGAAAGCCTTGCCAGCAGAATTTTGAGGATATAAGATGTGAAAGAAACAGAAGTCAAGAATAACTCCATGATTTTGGCCTTGACAGCTGGAAGGATGGAACTGCCGTTTACTGAGATGGGAATGGCTATGGGAGGAACAGTGGCTTTTGATATAAAGGTTAATACTTCAGTTTTGAACATGTTGAATCTGGTATTTTTTTGGTGTGGCACTTGAGATTGCATCTGTGAACCTTCATATTGAGCCATATCCCCAATATATTTTCATGTTTAATTTTGAGACAGGTTCTCAATAAGTTGCTCAGATAAGGCTTGAATTTATGATTCTCTTGCCTTAGCTTCCCAGAATGCTGGGATTACAGGCATGTACTACCACACCTGGCAAATTTGAGATATTTTATATATCTAAGTGGCACGGTCAGGTTAAGGGTAGGCTCATGCTAGAGATTAATTTGACAGAAGTCAACTTATTGATGGTATTTAAAGACATGAAAACTGAAAGAGCTCATCAAGAGAATGTGTAGATGTAGTATCACAGTTTGAGATTGAAGACACTCCAAGATTTATAGGGCAGGAAGAGACAGGAGATACAGAATGAATTATTAGAAAAGAAAGAGGAAAATTGTGAGCACAGTATATGATGTCATTTAAAGGCAGAAAATATGTTTTAAGGAGAGTGGTCATCTATGTCAAGTGCTACTGATAGATCAAGTACAGAGAAACCTGAGGATTGTTGGATTTGACAGTATAGGATATTATAAGTATGTTAAAAGAAATCCTGGATTAATAGACTCAAAAGGGTTGGCTTGGTTTGGTTTGGTTTTTTGCTGACCTTGAACTCACTGTATGGCCCTAGCAGGCCTTGAACCACCAGCCATTGTCCTACCTCAGCCTCCCAAATACTGGGATTACAGATGTGTGCCATGATGCCAGGCTCAAAAGCTTGATTGTAGAAAATTCAAGATTGACTTGAAGGAGAACTAGAAACAGTGAATGGGAATAAACGTGGCACCATAGGTGGAGGGGAGTGTACAATCAAGAGATTTTTTTTTCCTGGAAAAATAAGACATTACTTATCTGAATGCTGCTGTATAAAGTTAAATAGGAAAAATGATTGATTCAGAAGAAAAGAGGAAAATATTAGAAACAATATCTTTGGGTAAGAAGGCAATTTTTAATGTTAAGGGTTGCATTCACTTTATAATTTTTTTTTTTTTTTTTTTTTTTTTTTTGCGGCACCGGGGATTGAACTCACAGCCTCGCACCTGCCAGGGCAGGCACTTAAGCCACTGAGCCAAACTCCCGGCCCTTGCATTCACTTTAGAAAGATGCTTGAACAGTTAGTTCATGTGTAGCAAAAATAGGAAAAGCAGAGTCTGTGAATGGTGTTAGGTATGATGTCAAAAACTTGGGGATGATTGTTCCTTAAAGAAATAGGAAACAGTTTACTAGTTGAGAGTAAGGTTGGAGAACTTATACCAGGTTTAAGACGAAAGTAGGAAATAATTGACTGCACTTCCAAATCAGCAGCTGAGTAGGGTCTCCAGTGTCTGATCTCTTCCAGTTGTGAGCGGGCTCCTTTGAGAATGGCCTTAGGGAAGTATAGTTTGTTTTCCAGGACTCAAAGTTGTGTTAGTCCTTCCATAAGTCATGTTTGGAGAATAGTCTGAAAATTGTTCTCTATCTAATAGTTAAAAGCACTGCCATATTGAACATGTCTTTCCGCATTGTCTTAGATTTTTCTTCCTGGGTACTTTTCCCCAAGTACATTTCAAACAGCAAATAAACATTTATTGAGTACCTATTGTGTGTACAAGGTCCTGTGCCACATCCTAAGGGATGTGAAAAAAATGAATCAGTTTTTGTCTTGGATGAGCCTGAACAATTTGATTTTATAAGGCTATTTTTAAATTGGTGTCCAGTGAATTTAAACATTTTCTGCTCCCATATGAGTTGCTATCAATTTCTTTGACATAGTGGTTCTATTTTGTTTACTTGCCTTATGTGTTTCCTTTTCTAAACTCCATCCTTGATGTCTAAGGAAACTGAAATTTTAGGGAGACCTATTATCAGCTTAAATATGAAAGTTGTGGTACTGCAGGTGCTGCAGAGAGGTATGAGAAACTAACTGGCAGCTCAGACAATAGGCATCTAAATATTTCTAATAAATATTCTTATAACATTCTAGGCATTTTGGGTCAGTATTGCCTGGAACGACTCCATTATTAGGGTTGATGTTGTACTAAAATACCTTTTTGACCACATTATTGAACCTACTCCAACCATATCCAGAAGGCTGTAGTTAATGATTGCTTTGCATAGAAATCTTTGAACACATTTTATAAAAGAATAGAAAACACTGGAAATTTTCTAGATCATTTGGAAAGAAAATTGTCTAGATGCTGCTTGTCTGGAGTATAATAGAAAATTTGGGCTTATCTGGATTTAGATATAGTTCTGATTATGATTTTGATTCCATAGAGAAAGCTTTTATTATTTTGGTTCTCTTTCTGTAGCAATAATATAATCTTAGCCTTTCTAAATTTTCTCTTTTGAAATTAAAAATAATTCCTTTTTTTTCTTAATTTCTTTCCCTTTTTTAAATAATAGGTCTTTTTGAGACATTTCATGAATGCATTGTAGAAGAATAAATATTGTCTTTCTGTTTGCATGATTGACTTGCCCCTCAAACAGTGATTTGATCTTCAAAGCTAAATCTCATTTGGAAATTATGTATATGAAAGTGTTAGGAGGAGTAACTTGATAGTTTTTTTGTTTTGTTTTGTTTTGTTTTGTTTTTTTTGGTACCAGGGATCAAACTCACAACTTCATGCCTGTCAGGCAGACACTTAGGCCACTGAGCTAAATCCCTGGCCTGCTAGTTTCTTAATAATGGGCAAACTGGAATGTTCACAAAAGGAAAGGAACTTGAGAACAGGAAGTATATGGTGAGATATCCTGCTTGTTTAGTAAATAAAAGTTTTCAAGAAACAAAACTTTCCGTAATTTTTATAAATTATTAAAAGAATATTGATTTTGCTACATTTAATTCAATTATCTGTCTTTCTAGTTTTGTTTTTAATAGTTATCAATTTCCAGGTCAAAAGATATATATATATATATATATATATATATATATATATATATATATATATATATAACAACATTTGGAAAACGTTATAATCTTTTATGGTATTTTCCTTCATGTTCCTTTTCATAGTTTCTGATGAAGAGCAATCAGTAGTGTATGTTCCAGGTATGACTTTCTGTGTTAAAATTTGAGAAATTTCCTTTGCTTCTTAAGTATTAGAAAACAAAACTTGAGGACAACTTTGTAGGTATAACTGGATGCATAGCAGTCCATCAGAACCTAAACTTATTTTTTCAAAACAAATTTAAAAATTCAAATATTTCAAAGTATTTGACCAGACTCTCAAGGTTTGAAATACTGACTTATTTTAGGAACTAGCTAGATTGGGTCAGCTTTTAATGAACTTGTGGGGTATTTCATGTATTAAAGGGCAGAGATTCTTTTTTAAATGTTTTAAATGAATAATAGTCTAAATTTAATATTTCAAAAGAAAGTGTGAAAACTTCTTGATACAATATATGTAAGAAATTATTTAAAGTTTAATGGTTGTTATTTAGATGAATAGTAAAATGGGATCATTGAAAGTACCCTAATTAGGTGATGTCCTTGATTCTTCTTATGTTAAGGTGGCTATGAAACATGTTGTAATTACTTGGTTTTATTGTGACTTATGAATGTTCACAGAACCTTTTAAAATATATCAGTTGAATTTTTGTAGTATTTCTTCAAAGCATAATCTTTTTTTTTTTTGGTACCAGGATTGAACTCACGATCTTGCGCTTGCCAGGCAGGCACCTGTGCTGCTGAGCTAAACCCCCAGTCCTAAAGCATAATTTTTTCATGATGCATTTTTTTTTCTTGTCTTTTTGAGACAGGGTCTCACTATGGAGTTCACGCTGGCCTCGAATTCACTTTGTAACCAAGGCTGGTCCTCCTGTCTTAGCCTCCTGAGTGCTGGGATTACAGGAATGCACCCCACACCCAGTTTGTGATACATTATATATTAAGAGCCTGTTGAAATGAAGTTTATAAAGGAAATCCTTCCCATCATATTCCATGAAGTAAAGGATACCAACAAAGAGGTTGATGGGGGAGGGTTTAAGAGAATGAGAAGATACAATTTTTTCTGAAATCTTGTTTAATGAAAACCCATAGGAATTTCTGCAGAAGGAAATATGAGATCAAGACACAAGTTGCTAAATCCAAGAGCTGATGTTAAAGTTAAAACTTCCAGGGTGACTGATGCTTCAGTTTCTATGGAGTCTTTAAAAGGTGCAGGAGATTCGGTAGATGAACAGGTCAGTAAATTTTAAAAACATTTTTATTAGTTCTTGTAAGTGCTGACCAATGAGGGTACAAGAGCCTTAATTAAAAGAACATTAGGTGATCTACAAGCATTCATAAATGGTACAGAAACTTCCGAGATTCTTTGATGATACGGAATATGAGTATAAAGTGTCTAATTACTCAAAGGATTTGCTTCAAATGTCTAGACATATTTTAAGCCTTAATAAAATGTATTATTTGTAATATAGTATGTTTTGAAAGATCTACATTCCAATCTATATGGTAGAAGTAAATCAGATTAACAAGAATTTTCTTAAAATTATGTATAATTTATGATTTTTGTCTTTATGAATTTGATGATACACCCTTTTATATAAGAATAGTATTCTATTTATTTAATAATGTATTATTCTATTTATTATTCTTATTTTTCTATTAAAAATTGGGCTACATCATTATTATTATCATTACTTTCACTTGGAAAATAATATAGTCTTACTTTTTATAGCCCAATCATTGATTTCTCCCTTGTCTTTATAGTAGTATCTGTGCATTTTTATCATTTGTATGTCATCTTTCAGACAAGTATCTAGTTGGATCTTTGGTGTATATCTAGACTTCCATTTGACATTTTCTTTTGCCCAAAGGATTTCTGACCTATTTATTTAATTTTAATTTTTATTGTATTTTCTCTCTTCAACTAAAGTTGGAGACAGTATTTGCTATTTATGACCTGTAGGCCAATCCTTCTGTTGGTTGTTTTGTAAATACATAAAATTTGTTTGAATCCCAGGTAAGCCCATTCTTTTAGGTATGGTCTGTGGCTGCTTATGTGTTAATAATGACAGAGTTGCTACAGAGACTGTATGCCAGCAAGCCAAAAACATTTACCATCAAATACTTTATAGAAAGTTTCACAATCCCTAACTTCATTCTTGAAGACATTTCTAAGATCTAATTTGTTACTAATGATTATTTTATGTTTAGTTGTGTACAAATTTAGGTGTGATTATGATATCAAGCTTCATCTGTGTTTTTTTTTTTTTTTTTTTTTGTGGCACCGGGGATTGAACTCACAACCTCGCGCCTGGCAGACAGGTGCTTAAGTCACTGAGCCAAACTCCCGGCCCTAGTTTTTTGAGGCAGGGTCGCACTGTGTAGCTCAGGCCGGCCTTGTGCTCGCATTGTAGCCCAAGTCGGCCTCGAACTCACAACGCTCCTCTTACCTCAGCCTCCCGAGTGCTGGGATTAAAGGCGTGCGCCACCACGCCCGGCTTTTCATCTGTGTTTTATCATGTATCATTACTTTATTTCTTTTTATGGCTGAATATACATTTTGTTTATTCATTCATCAGCTAATGTGTACATTTGGAATAATGCTGCCATGAACATTCATTTACTAATTCGTATGTGAAAATGTTTTCAGTTCTCTTTGAATGTAGCTAGAATTGTTGAGTCATGTGGTAATTATGTTTAACTTTTTGAAAAATGCCAAACTGGTTTTCAAAGTGGCTATTTTGCTATCAGCAATGTATACAGTTTCTAATTCTCCACATTCTCACCAACATTTGTGTTTACTTTTTTTGTTATAGCTATCCTTGTGGGTATGAAGTGAAGTGGTAGTTCACTATGATTTTGATTTACAATTTCCTAATGACTAAAGATGATGAATGTCTTTCTGTGTACTTCTTGGCCATTTGTATATCATTTTTCAGACAAGTATCTAGGTAGACTTTCATCTGACATTTTTCTTTTGTCCAAAGAAATTTCTTTAACATTATTATAGTGCTGGTACACAGGGAATTTTTTTCCAGCTTTTGTGTAAGATGTATTTTCCTCTCCTTTTTTTTTTTTTTTTTTTTTTTTTTTTTTTTTTTTTTTTTTTTTTTTTTTTTTTTTTTTTTTTTTTTTTTTTTTTTTTTTTTTTTTTTTTTTTTTTTTTTTTTTTTTTTTTTTTTTTTTTTGTCTTTTTGTTCCTTTCATTTTTGAAAGGCATTTTTTTCTGGCCATAGAATTCTGAGTTAATAATTGTATATCTTTGAATGCTTAAATGATGTTTCTCAGCTTCCTGTGTTACATTGTTTTTGAGACGTCTACTGTCATCCTTATTTTTACTCCTTGTGTGTGTGTGTGTTTAAATTATGACTGCTTTTAAGATTTTCTTGTTATCAGTCATTTTGAGCAATTTGACTATATAGTATGCCTTGGGGTAGTTTTCTAAATGAATATCTCTTTTTTCTGTGGTTTGTTAACCTTTTTGAGCCTTTATGTTTAGTTTTCATCATACTGGGAATTTTTTTACTGTTATTCTTTGGACATTTCTTTATTTCCATCTCTTCTCTTTTGATGACCTTAGTTACACAAATATTAGACTGATTGAAGTTATTCAACTTTTGAGACCCTTTTGTTTATATTATATTTTCATTCTTTATCTTTGTATCGCCATTGCTGTATCTCAGATTCATTAATCATATTCTTCTGCAGTTTCTAACCCACCACCGACTCCATCCAGTATATTTTTCACATGAAACAATGTAGACTTTATAAGCTCGGTTTGGTTCGTTTATTTTTATCTTTGATAACTCTATCATGCTCAATATTCTAGTTTCTCAAACGTATAGAGTATAGTTATAACTTTTAATGATTTTTTCTACTAAATTTGATCATTCAAGTCATTTATACATATGTTTTTATTAAATAATTGTGGATTATTTTTTCCTGCTTTTTTGCCTGCTTAGTTTTTCATTGTTGTTGTTGTTTGTCTGTTTGTTTGTTTGGGTACCAACAGACAGGGTGAATTTTACCTTTTTGTATTCTGGATATTCTTTTGTTTCTAGAAATAATTCTGAGATTTGTTTTGGAACAGTGTCATTTGGAGTTACTTTGCTTCTTCCCAGTTTTGATTTTTAGCTTTTAAAGGTGATACCTGGGTAGTTACAGAAAGGGCTAAATCTGCCCAGCATAGGCAGTTCCCTTATGAATATTCTTTGTGATGGCCCCTTCAATTATAAGACTTAATACGGTGATTGGTGGGAATCTGGGCTGTTCTTTATAATGTCTTAGGTACTAAAATTATTCTCATTGTTTACTTTGGATTTTTTTTCCTTGGGCTTGGGTAGTTTCCTCATGCATATAGGCTGTTTGATACTTACCTGTTAACTTAAATGAACTCTGCATATCTCTGGAGCTCTTTTCTTTATAGCTTTATCCTTTCTTTGACATTGCTCTGCAAATTCTAGAAACTGTAGCTTTCCTACCTCTACTCAGAAAGATTGTTGGTTTTATCTGGATTTATCTACCTTGTTCCCACAGGTAATTAGCTAGGAAAATTGTAGGGCTCACGTTTTGTCCCCCACTTGCAGTGATCATTCTGTACTGCCTACTAGCAAATGAAAAAAAAGTTTCATATATTTTGTCAAGTTTGTTACTCATTTGGTTAGGAGAGAGTGTCCTAAATGTGAAATGTGTATGTGTATTTGTTTATATTTTTCAAGGTGAAATGGTGGTGTGCTTTTTATTTTGTTCATTTTGTTTTTAATGGGAGGATATAATGTCTTGTGTTTTTTTCTGTGGATGATTTTTGTAGCAATTGATGTACAATATCTACATTCTTAATTTATTAGTGTTTTCATAGTGGTAACTTTAACAGTTAGTTTTCTTGGCAAGTAAACCCCAAGCAGAATTAGAAATAGTAGAAATTTAAGGAAGGAAAGCCTGCAAGCATGTTCAACTTGTGGGTATGGAAGCTACTTGTTTTCTTTTTACAATTGTTACAATAACAAATATAGAATAATACAGGAAATTTTATTACTTATATATGTTAGCTATATTGTATATTTTGTATGGGTTCCAAGACAACTCCTCTTCATTCAGCAGCCCAGGCAAGTCAGAAGGTTGGACATATCTACAAAGGTAAATGAGCAGGAATCATCAAAGAGAGACTTCAGGTCTTCAGGTCTGGCACTTGTGAGAGAGGCAAAGAAGGAGGCTTGAGTAGAAAGATCCTCACACTTGAGATGCAGACTGAGATAGTGTCCATTATGCTCATCAGGAACCTCAGATCAAATGTTACCTTTAGAGGATGCCATTTAAAGCAGAAATGGCCCTGTTCTAGTGTCTTTGCTGTTTCCAGTCATTGCCATTGGCATGAACACTGCAGTAGATAGATGCTGAAAGTACGGAAAATGGGAACAGTTAGCCAACTACACTCTTTGTAGGAGTGTCTCTTTTAGCAACCGTATCATTTTACTTTTCACAGCTAAGACTATTATTTATCAGGAATTAATGTGTATATACAGTGTTAAATAAAGATCACTATTCATACTTCCATACTGACAGTTTATGACCCAGGGCCATTCCTTGAGAAGACCCTTTTTTTTCCCTAATGAACTACAGTGATGCTGCTGTGGTAAATCAAGTGACCGTAAGGTATGGCCTTCCTATATATCTTCTTCAGTGATTCCTGTCTTGGATTTTATGTTTATCATTTCTTTGTTTTTCATATCAGATATAGGCAAGATTTTTCTGTGAAGAGCCTCTGATAGTAAATATCCTTTGCAGAGTGCAAGATCTATCTCAACTACTCAACTTTATCTTTGTAGCGTGAAAATATCCATAGGATATATGTAAATAAGTGAGCTTGGCCATGTTTAAATATCCTTAGTTACAAAAACAGGCAGTGGGCCAGATTTGGCTTGTAGCTATAGTTCTGCAAGGGTTAGAAAAAATTGCAAATTGGAATCAGATGTTCTTGTCAGGGTGTGTAACTCAGGTATAATGCTGACAGTAAAAGGAAGGGGTATGTTCTTTTCCCCTCTGACAACTTCTGGTCTTAATCTAGTTCTGTCAGCAGAGGTTTTCAGAGAGTCAGTTGGCAAAGGAAAAAAGAAGTTTCCATACTCTTAGTTTCAGCATCACAAAGCAGAGCACAGATGTATGGGTTTAACTACAGATGAAAGTCAGCAGTGTAACAACCAGTACCTATAAGAATTCCATTGTATAAATATGCTGCAGTTTTGCTATCTTTAAATGATAGATGTTTGTGTTGAGGTTTCTGCTATTAAATGCAATGGTTGCTCACCCGTGTGCAAGAGTTTCTCTTGTTTGATTTTTCACTCTGTGTACCACTATTGAAATGTCTTTTCATGAGTTATTAGCAGTTTCTTTTATTGCTAAATCCAATGCTTTCTTTCTCCAATCTGACTTTTGATCATTAACACTATCGTTAACTGTACTCTTCAGATTTATTGTTCTTCTACAATATCATATGCTTCAGATTCTCTTCTTAACTTTTTAAATGCCAATTTAAAATAAAATAAAAATTGAAATCAAATACAAATTTTCTTGGATTTTTAGCTGATTCACAAAAAAACTTGGAATTTCCCTTAATTCAACTAGTATCTATAATTATTTAAAAGTTGAAACTTGGAAAAATACAAAGGACAAAAAATCTAAACCTTATCCATAATACTATACTTTGATTTTTAAATCTTTATGCTTTTCTCTGACTTGAAAGACAGCTCTACCTTTCTAACTTCTACCTAGACAGTTTCACATGTCTGTGGCTTTTACTATTTCCAGGATTCATTTCAGGAGTTGTAGGTTATTCTTGGCTACCCAAAATAATTGGAGTGACTTACTCTGGTAGCTGAACAAATGCCAAGAGTCATTGTTCTTTCCTTTTATATATGGTATATGGTTCCCTGGCAACTCTTTCAGTACAGACTGGAACCTTTGTTTGTCTTGATTCTTCAGTTAAGCTGGGCAAGGTTACCATCGATATAGGAGTAATATCTACCTAATGGCATTGCTGTGGAAATGAAACAGAATAATAAGTGCAAAGTGAAAAAGACTATTCTTGGCATGTAGTAAGCAATAGATGTAAATGTTAGCTATTATAATTATTATTCATTGATCTAGTACCCTTTGGAATGAACTTTAGATTATGAGTGCTTAGTAGCTGATGTCTCTTCTGCCAACCCTAGTGTACTGCTAAATAGGGTAAGGGCTGAAGTTTAAGAAAGGTTCTCAGTGTTTTCCATTAGAAATTTGTTCCTTTGACATTCCACAAAGGAAAGTTATTGCTTTGTATTCTCTTGTATTTTATCAGTAACAATTTCTGCTTCCAAATTTTTTTTTCTGTATGCTTTTCTTTCCTTTTTTTTTTTCTTTTCTTTTTGTATACTTTTGTCTGTAAATTTTGTGATATTTCCTGGTTCACAATCAGTTCCTTAACCTGTTTTGAGTTTCCAGTAGGTTTAAGTGAAACAAGTCATATCCCACCAGATAAAAGATATCTAAAACATTTCACTTCCCATGTTTATTTTAATAGCTTTCTCAGAAAAATTTAAACTTTGTTTTTAGAAAAAATTAACCAGAAGATTTTTTTGTTGTTGTTTTAGAATTTCTGCAAGGAGGCAATGAAGAGTGCATCATTGAAGGATTTGTGTCTTGAAGATAAAAGACGCATTGCAAACTTAATTAAAGAACTGGCCAGGTAAGACAAAACTTTATATGAAATCCAATATAATATGAGAAACAGCTCTTTGAAAACAGAAATTGCTAATATGTTTTGATGTCATTATGTTATTGATCTATGGGAGAAAGACTTTTAGAAAAAAGACATTTCATATTTCTCTAAAACAACACTCCTCCATCAAGTACTAACACCCCTTAGCCTAACTTTCTACTCAGCCCTGTCTCATAAAGGTTTCACCAATTGCGTGGTGGGCTGGGGCCAAGTCTTTAATTTAATAAATGGGCCTTTAAGTATGCTTATCCAAATCATACTAAGTATTTTGGGGAAAAGCCATTGAATCTATTTAAATATACTGTTTGCTCTGAAACTATTGCTCACTATGATAAGCATTTATCTGAGAAACTTACCTGAAACAACAATTACAGCAATGTTTAGTGGTCACTTTATAGGTACCGTGAGCTAACCGATTGTGCCAGTGGAGCTCCTTAATGGTCACTTTATAGTTCTCATATTGTTTTACATTTGTTAATTGGAATTGTTGGTTAAGGATGAGCTATCCTTTTTCTGTCCTATTTATTTATCTCCATATTTATTTTAATCAATATCAAACCTATGGACATTTATTTTATTCTAATCCAGGACCCACCGAAATAAAATTAAGTAACAATATGATACTCTTTAAAAAAATAATTTTATTTTTAGATCAGACAAAACTATGTATCCTTTACCCAATTTCAACCAATGATTACATTTTAACTAACTGCAGAATAACAAGGAAATTAACACTGATAGAATTCATAGTCACCTACAGATTTCACCAGTTTTCACTCATTATGTATGTATTTAGTTCTATGCAGTTTTATCACGTGAGGATTTGATCATGTGTGGATTTGTGTATTATCACTATAATCAAGATATGAAATGATTCTGTTACTACTTGAATATCAAACTTTTTTTAAGGGCATGGCTACTTTCATTCCTGTGTTCTTTCCTATTCAAAGCACTATTAAACCATTCTCCATCACTAATTTTGTCATTTCCAGAAAGTTACAGAAATGGGATCATATAGTATGTAAATTTTTGAGATTGGCTTTTTAACTCACCATAATTTTCTTTAAATCTATTCAAGTCATTAAACGTTTCATTAGTTTGTTCCTTGGTTAGAAGTAGCATGGTTTGTTTAACTAATCACCTATTGAAGAACCTTTGGGTTGTTGCCAAGTGTGTGTGTGTGTGTGTGTGTGTGTGTGTGTGTGTGTGTGCGTTTTATTGGGAACTGAATTTGGGACCTTGCAGCTGCTAGACCCATACCCTACCACTGGTCTACATCCTCAGCTCCTTCCCCACTTTGTTTTTATATTTTATTTTGAGACAGGCTCTTCCAAGTTGGCCACCCCAGTCTTGAACTGATAGTCCTCCTGCCTCAGCCTTTCAAGTAGCTGGTATTGAAGGTATATACTACCATGACTGCCACCCAGTTTTTGACAGTTACAAATGAAGTTTGTATGACCTTTCATGTAAAGGTTTTTGTGTGAATGTAACATTATTTCTTTGGAATGTTGTGTCACAAGTACATGTTTAGCTTTGCAAGAAACTCCTGAACTACCTTCCTGACTGGTAGTACAATTTTACATTCCCAGCAGCAATGCGAGAGAGACTTATATTTTCTGCATTTAACAAATTTGTTATAATTACTTATTTTAGAAATTCTTGTAGCTATATAGTGATATCTCATGTTCATTTTAATTTTCATTTTTCTAATGGCCAATGATGTGGAACTTTATTTTATGTGTTATTTCCATCTGTGTTTTCTTCAGTGAAGTAACTTTCTGTCAATTTCTTATTGGAATATTTGGGTTTTTATTACCGAGTTTTTAAAATTCTTTATATATATGTTCTAGATATACATCTTTTGTTGGATATACAGCTTTTATAGTAACTTTTTTCTAGTTTATAACTTGCTCATTCCCTTCACAGAACACATTTTTTAGATCAGTATATGTATTTTTTCCTTTTAAATCCATGACCCATGTTTAGTTAATTTTTGTATGTTGTGTGGTATCTAAGTTGGAGTTTTGTTTCTGTTTTATCTTTTTGCCTACTGAAGTCCATTTGCTCTAGCATCATTTGTTGAAATCTTTTATGCATTCCTTTTTTTTATTTTATTTAAAAGAAAATAGACACAGAAGATAGAAACAAAAAGCATGAAAGACAAACAACAACAACGACAGATCTGATACAATTACGCTGTAGGTTTACACTCTGAGGTGGTTGAAGTTTGACAGTAGTTACAATATTACATATCGTTACCTTCATAGGGGTTGATCATATTGACAGACATAGACACGCAAGGTTTAT
>RJWM01031428.1:0-22414 GCA_004363535.1 Dasyprocta punctata | reverse complement strand
CATTCGGGTCTCTAGTGGGACTCTTGCATGATATTGCTGTGGGATCCAGGCCCTCGGCTATCCTGGGTCTTAGTGTTGTGGACAGATCTTCCTGCACTGTCTCGTGTTTAACTTTGGGTGATTATTATAAAACAGTATTACAAACCCTGTGTCCTGTATGTAGTTGTTCTCCCTGTAACCCCTGACTACAACAGATGCCAAATGAAGAGAGATAGTTTCCGTTTAACCCTTTTAGGACTGACTAGGGTTTTACTGATAAAGTCTAATATATGCGGGGATTGAATTTGAACTTGAGTCACCCAGGGATCTTGTGACTATGCAGATTCAGAGTCAGTTGATCCTCCGAGGTGGGGCTGAGATTCTGGAAAGTCAGCACACTCCTAGGCAATGCTGGTGCTGCTGTAGACACACTGAGTTCTGAAGGACTAGGGAGTCACGCAGTGTCAACCTTATCAGAAGCATCTCTTCACACAGAGCAGCCATGAGCTTCCTGGTGCTGCTGCTTTCCCTGGAGATCTGGTCTGTGCTTTCAAAAGGTATTATTCACGTGGGAAAATAAACTGAGGATCCCTCCTGTGTCCCTGGGTGAGGTTTGCCTGGGGCCCTCCTAAGGGAATCCCTCTTCCACTTCCCTACCCCCACTGCCTACGGCTCCCCAGTTAGTTAAGCTATTTTTTGAGTTTGAGTTAAAACCATTTTTAACTACGTCCTGTTCAAAAAGCTGTTAGAATTTGGCAATCATTCCATCTTCAGCTTGAATCCTGGAGAGGATTTTTTTTCCCCCACAACCGGGCAAACTATATCATTTAAAAATAGTTCTAGTGCGTGGGTCAGAAAGAGTGGCTGATGGGGATGGGCATGAGGACGGGTGATGCTTCAGATCCTGCACCCCCCGACCCCCACCCAGGCCCCACCCTCCAGCTCCGGAGATACCCTTCCTGCCTGAACCTTTGGCTCAGTGCAGCACTGTGTCCTGAGTAGGGATGGTGTGAGCGCTGTCCAGCAGAGGGGGAGATAGAGACAGTGGGAAGAAGCCATCAGGAAGGTGGAGTTAAAGGCATGGGCATTGGGCTGGAATAACAGCAAGAGTTGACATCTTTCCCACCCACAATTGATTTTGAGACATGCTAGAAGTAGCACATTCCCATCATCATTATTAGGAAGCATTTACAATGGGTCTCCTGAGAGTAATGTCCATGGGAATTGCTTTATCTTATGACACTTACCTAGATTTTACATTGTGACATCAACTGCTTCAGTGCTTTACAAATATGAACTGTTTAGTCCTTACAACAATCCTATGAGGTCAGCACTATCATTATCCCCTTAGACAGAAGGGAAAAGTTGGGTTACAGAATGCTCAAGGAACTTGTTTGAAGTCCTGCAACTGATACGTGGTAGAGCCAGATCCCAGTCTTCAGAGTCTGGCAGTGGTATGTGTGCCCTTCACCACCACACTATGCAGCTTCTCCTAGAGGTAGGTCCTGCCTTCACAGCACTCAAGCTTAGAGTGGATATGCCAGTCCAATCTGATCTTAGCTACTTGGTGACAAGAATGAAGCTTAAAATGGACAAGAACTTCCATCATATGCTGCAGAAAATGACTTTTTTTGAAGGTAACCATCAAGTATTAATAGCTGACTTTCTGCCACTCAAACATTCAAAACCATTAAATACTCCAAATATACTTGGACCGTGTTAAAATTTGATCACTGAGCAGGAAATTTTAGAATTTCTTTTTGAAAATTATTATAGTAAGAAGAAATTGTTTCTTCCTTGTCAAGTTTGTGTGTGTGTGTATGAGAGAGAGAGAGAGAGAGAGAGAGAGAGAGAGAGAGAGAGAGAGTGCTATTCTGTCACCATTGGTTTAGACAAGTTGCTTGCTCCTGGGTGCTGGGGAGAAGTAGGTACCCATAGGGCAGGCATTCCACAGCCTAGCCTGTGTCTCCCTAGGCTGGAGATGGCAGTACTTTGCCAAGGGCTGGTTCCTCTTGGCTAGTGAAAGGATGCTGAATTCAGAGGGCTGGCTGGGAGGCTTCTGCTGGCTATGAGCCCCTGAGATTGTTTTATTTTCATGGAATAAGTAGTGTGCTTGGAGTGAGAAGCATTCCCTGGGAGCTGACCTCCTCAAGGCCTGCCTGCTCAAGCTTCCCTTGGGCTTGTACCCTCTTGTAGGCAAATCTCACGCTCACTTGTTCTTCCTGTTGATGCCAGCATGGTTGTCCGGATTAGGCTCCCGCCTGTTAGAATTTTGGAAGCACTGTTGTTGTCTCCCTGTGACTGGCTGCTGGCCCCATGTTCTATTATTGGGCCCCAGAGACAACCCTTTTAGTTCAAATCCGCTCCTTGAAGAGTGCCAGGTCTCCCTGTGGCACTCTCTGCAATGCATGGCACATGTCTAATAATACTAATTAATAAGCAGTCACTTATTAATGGCACTGAGACCATCATTGGATAGGACTCATGAAACCAAATAAACTTCAGCAGGCCAGTGAAACAGCGTGGTTCTTGGGAGATGAGAGGAGAGGAAAGTACAAGGAGTGTTTACAAGGGACCTTGAATAAAATGCTTGGGGACAGTAGCTTTTGGAGATTGAATTTGAAATCTGCTCAAGAATGAGGCACGTGGGGACATTACTGACTTAGAAAACAACATAGTAGGGCAGATTGGGAGACTGGAGTACTTGACTCAGCTGAAGTCTTGGCTAGGAAATTAGCAGAACTGTCCAATTCCCAGTTTCTAGTGACTTGCTGTTAGCTTTAGAAATCTTTGATATTCCCAGGGTTAAATGGAGTAGAGTTGTGGGAACCCAGAAATAAGCACCCATTTAATGAATGAAGAAACTAAGGGGACTGACCATTATCATCATCTTCCAAAGATGATTGGATGAATCAGTAAGTAAAAGAAAGAAACTATCTAATGAAACCAACAATCTCCCAGCAAAGCAACTCCTGAAGTCCACATACCCAGAGTCATTAGGGTAGCAGGAATGGATATGTCAAGTCTGTTTATCTGGCACCTCGATTTTATAGGCAGCCTTGTTTATAAATGTGCAGTTGCATGTATTTCAGTAAATAACTTAATAAAACCAACTTGCTGTGAGGAATTAAGTGGGATAATGCATCAGTGCATGCCAAAGTCTTACATGGTAATAGTGCTGGTGATCAAGCCTGATAGCTGCTATGCCCTGGTAGGGGCTCCACCAGTTGCATGTGACTTGCTTCCAGTCTTATCAGTTACTGCTGGATCATCTCAGATGTTAAATATTTTGAATTCCACTCTTATATTAACAATTAAACTCTTTATTGTATACTTTCCATAGGGCATTTGCTATCGTAGGTACTTTTTTCCGAAGGGGGAATGAACACAGGACCTTGTACATGATAGGTGAGCACTGTACTGCTGAGCTACATCCCCAGCTCAACTTGTAGTTGCTTTTGATATGCTTTTCACAGGCAATGTTTGAAGGTGGTGTTGTCATCGTTCCCATTTGACATGAGAAAACTGAGGACTGAGATGTTAATAACTTGGCCAAGGTCTCACAACCTGCAAATTGTAGAGCTGGAATTAGAATCAAGGTATCCATCCCATTTATTGAGCTTGGCATCTTAACCATTATGCTTCTAAGTAGAGGACCAGCAAGGGTGACTTTTGGTAGGTGGTAAATGTTATTATTATTGTTGTGAATACCATTATAATAGTGTTTTTCCAGAATGTTATGAACAAGTCATTCTTTTGACTGGTAATGATTTTTTTGTTGTTGCTACTTGCTGAAAACACTGGCCTTGTGCATTGGAAAACTCTGAAGGGGCCCCTGGCCTGTTCTGCTCCCCCCAGGAACTGAGTGAGGATGGCAGTCACAGCCTAATGGCCTCTTGACCAAGACCTCTGCAGCCCAGGACAGAGATGACAGCAGAAAAGGCCCAGGGTCTCTGAGGGTATCAGTTGCATCCATAGGGTCCTCCTTTAAAAAAAAAAAAACAGTGTCATTGCTGATGTGACACCATCCTTTGGGCCAACACCTGATATCAGTTCTTGCTTACATGCCTGTAAGGAGACCCAGCTTATTCTCTTTGATTTTGTCTTTCTGTGCTATTTCATACATATCCATTCTTGTAAATTTGTAGCCATCTGGGGCAATGCTGATCACTAGAATGAGCAGAGTGGTAGTTAGTCAGAATAATATGAAGGAATTGGGAAAAATGAGCCCAGAGATTTTATGATAAAAGGCAGACTACGAAGATACACTAGAATCATTGAAAGGTAAGTATTGCTTAAGAAGGCCGAGAAACTACCAAATGAAATAAAATAAGAGCAATTATATTCAAAATCACAAGGTAAAGTAGGACAGAAAGCAAATGGGCTAAAAACAAGTAAATGGTAGTAACTACATTGACACTGTAATGAACTAAAATATTAAAAGTGATGTCATGAACCTGAAATAAAGGAATGCTAACTATAGGGGGCAGTCCAAAGTTAGTAATCCTATGCAGGGGCAAATGCAGATCTCTGGGCTGAGATAGGGAACACTGGTCAAGTTCTTCTGTGGGGCAGGTTCTGCATGTGTGCCACCTAATTCTCACAACGCTCCTATGGAGCAAGTATAGGTGTTACGTCCATTTTATGGGTGAGGATGCTGAAACTTGGAGAGGGTAATGAAAATTATGCAGATCACATGGAATTTAAGTGGCCCAGCTGGGACTGGAATCCAGGCATGTCTGAACCTTGGGGCTGCCTTTGGTCATGCAGCAGACTTCTTGCTGGGATGCCCTTGCCAGGCTGGTGTTTGTCAGAGGATTCTCACGGGGCTGACATCTGCAGAGTCCTCACTCCCCTTGGATCCTTTGGGTCTCTTACTGATGACCCCAAAGGTGAATTTACTGTTGCCCTGGATGTTCCCCTGGTGCATTCTGGGCTGTTCTCTCACATCCTGAGAAGAAATAAGATGCACAAGCTTCTAGAAGGGCAAGGTAAGGAGGATGTAGATCTGGGGCTAGGGCAATTCAGGTGTAACAAATGGGAGACCAGAGGCCATGTATGAAATTAACCCACTATGTATATTTGTTTATGTTCCCGTGGGCACTGGGTACACAGAGGTATTGAATATTGGGGAAGTGATAAGAAACAGATTATGATCTGAAAGGTAAAACAGACTGAAAAGCCCAACATTAGTAATGTTGGGCTTGTCTGTATTCATTCAGGCTCAGACCAAATTGCCATGACTCCATCAAGCTTTCCTTAATATACCCTGCTTCTAGAACAAAATATTCACTTCTTTACTGATACTCTCAGAGGGGTCCTTTTACATTGCTCTCTTGACCCTTACGTTACCTTACTCTATGGGAACACAACTTTGTCATCACCCATAGGGTAGTGAAATTCCTTGAATCAGGGACTTTGATAGATTCACCTGTGTCCTGTGAATGCAATGCATAGCGCATGCACCATTAAAGTTTGCTGGGTTGGGATAGTGTTAGGATGCTGGGATAATGTCTGATAAGGAGCAGAAATGTACAGAAGGGTGGTAACTTAGCACTAGCTAAGCAGGTCGGCTCCAATGTTGGGTAGACCTGAGTCTCAAGCTGTCCTCAGAAATCTCCAGCTCTGTGATCTTGGGGAATCTCTCTAATGACTCTATTACTCAGTTGTAAAGTGGACCTCAACTAGCACCAACCTCACTGATGCTATTGAACCTCAGTGAATGAGGTGACCCACATGTTGCCTATAGTAAGTGCTCAATAGCTTTTAGTGGCTGTTCCTGCCATTGGGGCTGACCCGAGGGAGGAGGTCACAGCAATGCAGGCCATAGAAAGGGGAGACAGGGGAAGAAAGAAAGGGAGTGGGGACTCTTTTTCCCACAATGGGCACCACAGCCTGATGCTGAACAGAACCTTTCTGTTTGGAGCCTCTGATTCTCATCCCTGGTTTAGGTTTGGCTGTGGAAAGGTTTCCCTATAAAGGGACTAGTTTATTAAGGCTGGTGATAGATTTTCAAGGGTTTGGGAACACAGGGTAGAAACCTAGGCCCTGAGCTCTGGTTTGAGTCCCAAAGGCAAGCCATCCTCCTTACCCACCCAGGCACCTGAGCCCCTCCTCTGTCTCTGTTAGCTTGCAGTCCCCTTGGGGTGGGGTTGGTTTTACCTGGGTCTGTCTTCACTGCTAGAGGCCTTTGGAAGGGCAGCCTCATTTATCACTTCCCACATCCTCAGCCCCTTGCATTGTGCCTCATTCTCGGCCAGCACTCAAAGTGCTTGTTAAAGGAGTGAATTTGTGTCCTACTTACAGTCCTGACCTCCGCCAGATGCTCAAGGATTGCCCTGATTTTGCACAGCAAAGCAACTCTTCAGGGAAACTGAGGCACACTTGTAGGTTACCATTCTTTCCACCCCCTGCAATGAGGCTGCTGCACCCTCAGCAGGAGGGTGGTGGTTTAATGTGCTGAAGCTGTCAGTGAGGATTTTGTCTTCATTTGAATTCCTGCTCCAGGTCTAGGGAAGAGCTCTCCTCTTGGACTCCAGTGAAGGGAAAACTGAGCTCTTAGTCACCTCTTAGTTACAGGGGGCTGCAGAGTGTCCCTCCTTGATTATGTCTTCTCAGCTGTTTGCAAAACAGCCAGAGAAGAGGTGAAGCCCTGAGCCAGGCAGTCTGGCTGTCTCTTTAAATGCCGGGGTCTGTGTGGGAGAGGGAGGGGCCAACTCTGGAGTGCGTGAAATTCCTGGGCTCCTCCGGCAGTCTCAGGCTCAGAGCTCAGCCCTACACATCTCCTCTCGCATGCAACTCACTGAGAGGGAGAGACAGCGTGTCCTCCCCTCTTGCAGCCGCTGGCATCTCCAGCCACCGGGGACCTGCTTTTCGCACCTCCAACACCCTCCCATCTTCCCCGCCACTGCCTCCCAGAGAGAGAGAAAAAGAAAAGGAGAGAGAGAGAGAGAGATTCTGGAATTTGAACCTTTCCAGAGAGGAAACACCCAGCAAACTCAGTTGATTAAACATCAAACAAACAGATTCCAACTCTTCTATTCAACCGGGAAGGTAAGAATTGGGAGGGTTGGGAGGAAGGCAGGAAGGATGTGAAACAACTCAAGGTTCTCCTCTGTTCTGGGAAGAGGCTGTTCCTGAGAGGATAGAAGTTTTCAGTTGGGAGCGACCAACCTAGATTTTTTTTTTTTTTTAAATCCCGGATCCAAGAGCCGGGACTGACCATGGGAATGGCTTTTCTCTTGCTTTGCTTCTCCTTCAGTTTCTTCTAAAAGTTGGGTCCTTTTGCTCCAGATGTTGGAAAAGTCAGAACATGTTATAGATTTATTATCTTCTTCTTCTTTTTTGTCTTTCTCCTATTTACTTGGATTGTTAGTATCAAATGATGCATGCCCATCACTTCATCTTGGGCTGATACTTTTTTTGACGTTTTGATCTCTCTCTCTCTCTCTCTCTCTCTCTCTCTCTTTCTTTCTCTTTATGGGGGGCTGGTTAGAAACAGAAAGAATTCTCTGAGGAGCACAAGAAGACAAAATTGGGATTGGGATTTCCCTAGTTGTTGAGTAAGTGAAGTGAGCAAGTGTATGGGTTTTATTTTATTTCATTGTTGGAGGGGGTGTGAGGAGGTTGTTCTTGACTCTAAAAATTCTAGTTGGACTCCTGCTTTCTTGTCGTGAAGGTGGGCATACTCCGAGAAGGTGAAATGGGAGTGTGTGTGCGAGTGCGTGTGTGTGTGCGTGTGTGTGCGCTCCTGTTTGGATCTGTTACAAGGGAATCTTTCTCCTCTGCCTTCCATTTGTTTATATTAATGATTTAGTAGCAGGCTTGCCTGAAAACTTCCACTCTGTGTAAGCACTGTGGGTTTTGCAAGCTCTCAGTGACCTTAAAGCCTGGTTCGATGTATTGTTTTTTCAAGGCATTGTGCTATACCCAGAGTTTCAGCTCTTTCCCTCTTTCTTTTTTAACCACAAAACTTAACTGCTTTAGAAACAGCATCCTGATGACAAGGGAAAAATAATTTGTCCCCCCCACCCCCATCTCTTCCTAGGCCAGTGATGTAATACCAACCTATGGGCTCGGCTGCTTTGCAGGTGACTTACCCTGTGATTACTTGTTAAAAAAATAAATTTCTCCCTTCCTCCATTAAATACTTATCTCTTTCAATTTGGTTGCAGAAATATCGTCATGCAATGAGAAAATTGTATTTTTTTGCGAACCATTATTAGGGTTTAGGCAAAGTAGGTTTCCTCTTCCCTGGTCTTTATTTGTTTATTTTTAAAATGTAAAAGTCAGAGATCATTGAGAGGTAGCCCAGCATGGAGCAAGTCCACTCAGACCAAATAAGAAGGCTGACGGAACGAGAGCTGTCTTGTCCCCGCTTCCTCAGTTATTCCCGCTTTGGGGAGATAGCGTTTCTTTTTGCTACCATAAGCCATCCCAACATTCTTAATTCATTTACTGCCCGGGGTCCTGAAGGTGGTCCTGGGAGGGGAGGGGCATCCTTGTCACACCTGGACAATGGTGTAGTTTCGGGGTCAGATGATCATTTGCCTTTGTGATGAAGGTTCTAATGGAAACTTGAACTCCCAGCGCGCTGGGTGACTTGGTTCCTGGGATAATATATCTGGGGGCACTTGGAGGTTAGTCTGGGGAGCCTGAAGAACCCTTTCTGAATTTGCTGTTCTGGGTAGAGCCTCCCTTCCTCCTTCAAGAGCTTCTGCATCGCCTTTCAAGTTACAATGGTCCCGCTGGTTATGATGGGCAAGTTTACCTAAGGGCTACTGGGTACGTGTCGGGAGGACGGTAGGGAGAGAGATGAGCAAAGCTGGTATACGTATTTTTTTTAATCTTCGGGCTTAATCTGCCTAAGTCATATCGGGGTAAACGATATTTCAGACGGGTGCTGGTTGTGCAGAGATAGTCCCATTGTTTGATTTTTTGTTGTTGTTGGGCAGTGGAATAAGGGCTCTTGGCCCATTTTTCTGCAGCCCTGGGTTTGTCCTATGAGCCAGTCTTCCTTCTGGAAGAGAGGAAAAGACTGGACATGGAAGTTCGCTATTAAAGTGAGCAACAGGGCTGGGTTAATATTTTTTAAAAATATCTGGACTGTGTGAATGCCCTTTTCTAGAGCTTTCCAGCCCTTCCTAGTGAAATGATAATTTAAGAAAATTGCTTCTTAAGAAGAGGGGCCAGAAATCAAAGGGATTCTAGATTTTGAAAGACAACTACGTCTTTGCTTCTCTGGTAGCTCCCTGTTATTAATTATTGGGGGTTTGATGGGGATTTGGCCTCTGTTTTTGTTAATTTCTTTTCAATGCTGCGTTTCTACTGACTATGTTGATGATTTGCTGCTTATATAAGGGAAAGGATGTATCGAGGTGGATTGATGCTTGGGGTTTTGAGATCGGCTACTGAGATTGGGTGGCGGTTGATGTGTTTGTCGATGTGCATGGTAGGAAGGTCTTTTCTTTTGGGTGGTGGGGGACAAGGGAATGGTTGGAGAATGGTAGATGAGATGCTCCAGCGAATGGGGACGTGAGGGGACAAGGAGGTGAGGTTGGAAGTCACTGGTTTGCAGAATTTCTGTCCTGCATCCCCCCTTCCTCTCGCTCCTTGAAAAAAAAATCCATTATCTCTAAAAACACATTATTCTTCAATTGGCCTTTTAGAGGGAAAAAAAGAGAGAGAGAGGGGAGGGGTTAATTTGGTGAGGGGGCTTGGTTGTAATTAGCCCACTGCTGCAAAACTGAGATACAGAAATTCATCGGCACCAGCTTTGGGGCACAGCGAGGCAGCAGAGGGATGGGGGACCAGTTGTCAGTCCTGGATGCACAGTGCAGCGGTGGTGTTGGCGTTTGGGTATTGTGTGTGTTTGTGTCTCTGTGTGCGTGCAATTCTTTCCACCCCACCACCAATTTTCCCCTCCATCGTCCCCCAGTGCTGCCATGATCTTGCCTTCTATTTCCATGCACTGTTCCTCTACCCTACATACCCCTCCCCCTTTCCTCCAGCCCTTTCCATCTCCATGAGAAAATTCTGATTCTGATGGCTCTGCGGCTCTTTTTTTTTTTTTTTTTTTTTCTCCAACACAACAGTGGTGCGATGGCCTTTCCTACATGCCACACGGATGCAGCCTTCTGATAGGAGGGCTATGTCGGCACATCCACACACGCACTGGCACACACTTTTGCACACACACTCACCCCCCTCCACAGGCAACCAAGGGCTTCATTTCTTGCCCCTTTCCCCCTTTCCCCACCTCTACCTCCATCCACCATGGCTCCTTTCCCTCATCTTCATACGAGGTTGCAGTAATGCTGTAGCCTCATCTTCTCCCCGCAACCGCTCTCCTCTTTCCTCTCGCCATTATTCTTTGCCGAAAGCTGTGGTGTGTCGCAGTTCATAGGATTAGCATGTTGGAGAGTCTTTGGGGGAGGGGACCTCATGAGGAGAGGATTGGAATGGGGGTAGATGACATTAATGATTTTTTTTTTTTTTGGCCAAATAAGCACCCGGTGATAATGATCCAATTTAACCATCCATGAAATCTATGTTTGCAGCACACTGGAGGAAGGTTACAGGGGGAAGGCAGTCTGGACTGGGTTACCTCTGGGGAGGTCTGATGCCTGGAGAGTAGACACAGCCCCCTCCCCCATGCACATGGCGCACATTCTCACACACGCCAACACACACAGCCCTGATCAGTGGGCTGTGTCAAACCAGAGGGCACTGCAGAATATCCCTGGGACTTGTCGTGGTTCGTTGAGAGGATGGAGCGATGTCTTTGTCCTACCCAGCTCTCCGCTCTGTAGATGATACTGAGTCTTGAGATTCTTGGTGGCCTTTGTGTTGCCTTTTGGGTGGAGGCCAGAAGGGGGTTTGTATTTGGTTAGAAGCAGTGTGCTTCCATTCAGGTGACATGGGATTGTCGACCCTGTGCGTGTGGTCAGGCAGGAGGCTGCCTGCCTTTTTGTGTTCTGTGGCTGTGTGTGTTATATGTATATATGAATGGATCTAGAGAGGTGTGGTAGTGACAGGGAAGGAAGGCAGAAGGCAGGGGCGTTCTGTGGGGGAGAGAAGAGAATAAAGTCCTCAAGGTAGTTGAGAAGAGTGTAGAGGGGGGGGAAGCTGCTGCTGTCTCTAGCAGGAAGCCTCAAGTGAGATTCCCATGTCCACCAAGCAGCCTGTGGGTGGCTGAGCTCATGGATGACGGGTGGGCGGATGCAGGCTGGAGGGGGAGAAGAGGCAAGGTGGGTGAAATTGAGGGTTTTCCTTGCCACCTCAGCAGAGCCCTGGGCTGACCTCTGGAGGGTGACCCTGTGGGCCCAGTGGCGTCAGTCACCTCCAGGGCGGTGTGGCCTTGCTGGAGGCTGCAGCCTGAAGGAGCTGAGTTCACCCCCGACACCAGAGCAGCCCAAGCCCCTGTGTTCTCCTGGGCTCTGGCTGCCTTAACTACCCGACGCCATCTTCCCTTCTCCTTCAGATAGAGGTGTGTCCTTTATTAGCAATTATATGTGAAAGTGAAAAACATTTTGTCTAAAAGAAAAAAAGAAAAACCCTCAAAGTAGAATACTGATTGCCCCACCTTTCTGGCGTTTCTCTCCCTTCCTGGGGCTGACCTTGATGAGTTAGGGAGAAAGGGTTACATCATTGCCACAGAAAGGGGAGAAATGGGAGAGGTGGATGCCTCAGGAGTGAATTATTGTGCCAGACCCAGAGAAGAGCTTGCTCTTGGGATCCTCCAGCTATGTTCTCCTTACAAGACCCTTTGAATATGGATGGGAGACTTACAAAAGGGGAAGTGCCCCTTCTACAGCTTGCTGCCTGGAAATGTACCAGCCAAGTGCATCCGCTCCTGCTCTGGTCAGACCCTGTGTTCCCCAAGAATGTACCTACTGGGGAAGAAGCGTGGTACAGCAGCCCTGACCTTTGTGGCCCAGCTCGGGCGCTCTGGATAAGGCCGTGTGAAGCTGTGTGGCTGGGCCAGCTGCAGGTAGCCATGCATGCATCTGGCAGGGCCTCTGGAGGGGGCCTGGCCTGGCCTCTTCCTGCAGGTCCCCAAATGACATCTCAGAGAGGCCTTTCCCGATCTGCTTTCTAAAATGGTTCCCTCACCTCAACCTTATGGTTACTTTCTTACCCATTGCTGTGTCTTTAATTTTAATTGGTTAATCACTACTGCATATTTTATTATATATTGATAGATCTTATCTATTTCCCCTTCTTGAATGTAGGCTCTCTGGGGTCAAGGATTTTGTTTTTATTCATTATAGTGTTCCCAGTGCCTAAGATCTTTCTTGGCAAATTGCAGGTGCTTAACAAATGTTTGCTGTTTGGAGGAAAGAACCACATGGATTTGGCAATGGAGTGTTCTGTTTCTGTAGCACCTTGGAGCCCATCTTCTGGGAAGGCCAAACTTTGCTTCTGATTGTCTTAGCTCTGCCTGCAAGTCCAGATCTGCTCAAAGAATTGCAAAGTGGTAGATTTCCTGAGTTAGTAGAAATGTCTTCTTTATCCTTGGTTTTAAGTATTATGCTTCTTGCACAGTCCTTTAGTATTAGAAGTTGTCAATATAGTTGTCGTCTTCTTCTTCTTCTTCTTCTTCTTCTTCTTCTTCTTCTTCTTCTTCTTCTTCTTCTTCAAAGTAGTAGAAATGGTAGTGATAAGGGTACTCACCATATACAGTACCAAGGCCTTTTTAATAACATGTTGTATCTCATTTAATTTCCCAAACAACTCAGTGTATATACAATTATTACTTACTTTGACAGAGGGAAAGACTGAGATATAGATATACTAATCTGATAAAATGACAGACTAGACTTGGAATCAGATCCGATTTATTCCAGAGCCTGCACTCATAGTCTTTATATTAAGATGTTAGAGATAAAAGGGAGGTGGGCCATCACCCTCAAATGCAGAGGATGAAACTGAGACCCAGAGAGGAAGACTGGCTTATCTAAAGTAATTCATGGTGATACGGAGACAAGCTAGAGTCCAGACTTCCCTGGCTACCCTTGTAGTGGCTGTCCAAGGTTCTCTGTTAGTTTCTGACTTTCATGGTCAGAGGGCAGTGCAGTCTTGTGGAGTGGGGCTGGCAGATGTCTCTAAGGAGGACAGATGTAACTCCTACAGAACTGCAGGGGTTCCACAGGAAGAAGTTTCCAGGTTTTATGGCTAGAAGGGTCCTGGTGGGCTATATTCCAGAGTTACCAGACTCACTAAGAGGTGGCCAAGGTCACCCTCTGAAGGTGTTGGAGGCCAAGACCCCAGTATGTTGGGGTTCTCAATCCCATGTTGCTTTGGCTATCACAGGTGGTATCAGATACAGCAGGGCCTCCGCTGGGGGATCCAAACTGGAGTCTGGATCCCTGCTGCCTGGGGCTGGGGTGTGTCCTCCAGCCTGGTTCAGCCTTGTTTCTCAGGGGGAGGCATGGGGCCACATACTATCCCTGGTATGCTTCGTTTCTGTTTCAGAGGCTGACTGGAGCAAATGATGCTATGAAATGTGGGTGAGGACCTCCTGCCAGTCTCTCTGTCTCACCCTAGGGTTGGCCTTGACCTTGAGTGGGGAAGGGTTAGACATTCCAGCCAAGTGTCAGTGTGTCTCAGGGGAGGGGGCTGAGGGAGGTAGAGCAAAGTAGTCTTCGAACCAGGCAAGCCTTGCCTTTTGCCAGGACCTTGACTCAGGACTTGAAACCATTTCTGTGTGACCTTGGAATGCTGTAACCAGATGCCCTGGTTTATGGACAATTTATGTTTAGGCCTATATGCTAGCATAATTATTAATTATCAAACTGTGCCCTGGTTTGAATGGTAAAGTATATAGTCATCCTTCTTTGATATGACAGCACCCACTTTCTCTTAATGGGACAGAGAGAAGGAGGCATACCAGAGAGAGAAATCCAATTTCGGAAGAAAGTTGGTGCAGAGTAGAAACTTCCTCAGTGATCTTTCTACTTGCCACCTATTTAGGAGGGATTAAGACCTGGATCATCTAACTATTCCTACTACCAACATGACTCCTACTGCTCTCTTAACTACAATTACTGTAGTTAATGCTACTAGCTAATATTTGAGTCCTGACTAGGTCCCAGATACTATGCCCAGCACTTGACCTGCCTTATATCACTTAATCCTCCAATGAGCCTATGAAGAAAGTAGTTATTCTTTTTTGTTTTGATACCAGATATCAAACTCAGGACCTTGCATTTGCCAGGCAGGTACTGTGCTGCTGAGCTATACCCCTGGCCCTATTCATCTGTTTTACCAAAAAACAAAACCAAAAACCAAAAACAAAAAAACAATAAAACAAAGCAAAACAAAACCAAAAACTGAGGCCTAAAGAGGTTAAGTAACTTGTCCAAGGTCACTTCGGTGGGAAGTGAAAGGCCTGGCTTTCAAGCTTCTGGTCTTAACCACTGTGCACACCCCCTCTGTGGACCTGTCGTCTGCAACTCCAGGTCTGGGAGTGGATTCTGAAAGGTGGTCCATTCAGCAGGTGGTCAAGCTCACCACTCTGAGATTGGTCTGAGGCAGCTCAGTGCACTGACTCAGAAGTGGGTCGACTGTTTGACTTTGTTGCCCCTTTAGAAATCTGTCTTCTGCTGTCTCAGTCACCTTCGTCCGTACTTCAGGTACCTGTCTGAGGAGTAGTTTAGGTAGTTTGGGATACTGGTGGCTGGGCGTAAGGTACAGAACCTAAAACCTATCTAGGTCTGCTTTGCTCTGTGCTCTTGTGGGCTTCACTCTCCGTTACCTTTGGAGTAGGGCCTGGCCCTTAGTGTGGGACTCCACTGAAGGGACAGTTTTTTAGCACCTGCTGATGGCAGAGCATTGTACTCTGCTATTTCATTTAGAAGGGCAGTGTCCAGCATGTTTAGGATCACCGGTGAGAAGTGGCAGATCTTGGGTCTGAAGCCAGAGATCTTGTACTGAAGAAAGGAAAAGGTGGGGGGCGGGGGAGAGGATGAAACATTTATACTGGGAGCTACAAGAGGAAATACGCTGAGGGAAGTCTTAAGATCAACTCCTGAGGTCTGAGGGTAGGGCAGCACCTTTGGGGTCATCATCATGGTCAACTACCCCTGGGCTACCTCCCTTCCCCCAGTCAGGGTAAGACAGCTACTGACCTTGGATGTGGGTGTTGTTTCTGGACTAGAGGGAAGAAAGAAATAGGATCGTGCATAGCTGCACTGATGGGGTGTCCGGGAGTTATCTCTTTTCCCATGGAATAGTAATACTTGCAGTGACAACAAATTTATCCTCCCTGCCCCTGCATCACAGAGTAAAGAGAAGATGGGACTCACTGCCTGGGGATGGGAAGAGGGGAGCTGAAAGGGAAGAAGTGGGATCTCTCAGACTAGGAGGCTCTAGGGAGAAAGAGGGAACTTTTTCCTGGGTGAGAGGCAGGAGACAGGAGGAGGAGGTTGTTTTTCTGACTGAGGGGCTGGTCTTTAGCCCCCAAGCTGAGCTGCATTAGCTTCATTGCAGTCCCATTGAAGACTTTGTTTATTTTTCCAATAATGTGTTAATTAAACATCGATTTCCGGGTGGAGGAAAGGGAATTGGATTGCCAGAGCTAAATGGAGTGAGGCAGATGGGGAGCAGTGAGAGGGGGCCCGAGCTGGAGTCAGCAGTTTTCAGGATCACCCCAGGAGGGTGGAGGGGAGCTGGGACTGCCTCTTCCTCTGTCAGCTCCCTAAGAACCTTCAGGAGGCATCTTTGCTCCCCTTTGGCTACCAGAGTGGAGAGAGAGGACTGTGTGAACCTCGGTGCCAGGGGAAAAGCAGTTGTTCATCACCTTCCCGGTGCCTCTGCTTCCCCATGTGAGTGTGTGCCAGGCCTTATGCTCAGTGCTCTACAAGTATTAGCTCAGTGCTGCCTTAAGGAAACTTTATAATTCCACTTTGGAGGTGAGAAAACTGAGTCTCAGAGAAGTAGCAAGTTCAAGGTCAAAGAGTTTCCAAAGTTTGCTAAGAAAAGGGGCGTTAAGAGAGTTGAAGGTGTCTGAGGTTGGATGATTAGCCACCAAACTGTTTAAGCTTCTTTAAAGAAAAAACCAAAAAGGACGAAGCATCTACAGTATCAAAAAGAACCATTTGCTATTTCTCATTGGCTAGAATAGACTGAGCTCTTACTACATGCCAGCAACAGAATTAGGGGCTTTGCACATAGAACTGTAAGGATATAGTGAATAAATATTAGATAATATTATTCCCATTTTACAGATGAAGGGCTGAGGGAGGTTCATTCCTGAGGTTGCAGAGTTGGTAAATGTTTGAACCAGGAATGAAACTTTGATAAAGATGATCTTGGGATTACAGCTGTATTTTATTTCCAACATGCTGAGTACATAGATCCTGGCTTAGCAAGTTGGCTACAACTTTTAGGAAATAAAGACTTGGGGATCTTAGGATGGACCCTTGGCAGGATCCTGGGCTCCAGAAATCTCAGGATCTTTCAGTGTGGACTCCACTTCTGAGCCCATGGCAGCCCTGGGGTGTTTTCAGTGTTTGGAGCTGAGTAGTGAGGCTAAGTAAAAGCTGTTGTCCTCAAACTGTACTGCGTGCCATGTCACTAAATCAGAATTTTTAGGGGTGAGACCAAAGCATCAAGGTATTTAAAGCTTCCCAGGTTTGTAAGTAGTGGTTTGGAAGAGCCTCTTCTGCAAAGTAGGTGGCAGGAGGCTGGACCAGGTTCTTGTTTCCAGTGAGGTAAGAAGCGTGCAGGTAACTGGTTACATATGTGCCATGTCCAGTGGGATGATGCTTGGATCCATTCATCTTCTTCTCATGAGAATAACCACTAAAAACTTTGTGTGTCAAAACTGTGAAGAGTGTTGAAAAATGTATTTCTTCAGGCCCCACCTGCAAATCTGACTTCAGGGTTCTGGGGTGAGGTCCAGGAATCTGCAGGTGCTTTCTGTGGCTGCTAAGGTCAGGATATCCAGGGCCAGCCCACACTCCCTGGGTTCCAGGAAATTGTGAAGTCCTCTCTCGTTGGTGGAGAGCTAGATGTGAGGATGTGGATTGCTGTGGTCACCTGTTGCATGGGGAGTTTCGAGCTGCTTTGACTGGCTTGTGCATTGTTGCTACAGGAAAGCCCTTGCTCCTCTTCCGGTTGCAGTATCATGTGTAGTGGCAGCACTGAGGGAGGGGAGGGGAGGGTGTGCTCATCCTGGAAATTCAGTAGACTCTCTTCTCAGTGCTTTTTTTTTTTTTTTTTTTTTTTAATCAGAGTAAATCTGTGCACAACTTGAGTGTTGAGAAGCCCGTCAGTAGCAACTATCCTGGGGCTTTCCCCTGGGATCTGCAAAAACAGCTTCTCTGGGGCTCATTTAAAGCTTTTCTTCCAAAACTGTCAAAAATAGAGAATAGTTGGAGCCTCTCAGAGCTGGAAGGGACCTTGGCAATCATCTGTGCCAATGCTGATATTCTATTCATTTTTCATTCATTTATTCATCCAGCAGATATTTATTAAACACCTACTATATCCAGGCACTATACCAGGTTCTGGGAATGCAGCCACAATCATGAGAGACATTTGGTTTATCCTTCATAGAATTTAAGTTTGGGTGGAAGGACAAATAGATAATACAAGTACATAATTTCACATTAGGATGAGGATTCCATAAGAAAGCACAGGGCAGCACTGAGGATTATGGACTCCTCATGTAGAAGGATGGGGTCGGGAGAATGATACCTCAGGTTTATCCAGTGCTTCCTAAGGGCAGACCTTGCTTAGGGCTTCCCATGCGACACCCCATTTAGTCCTCACTCTATGATTTTGAGAGAGGTACTGTTATTAGTGGTGTCTTGTTGCAGAAGAGGAAACCAAGGGACAGAGAGGCAGCCAGGATGGGACTAAAACCGAGGCTGCACTCTCCTCTTTTCTAACTTTCCATCTCAGCAGGGAAAGGAGACTCCTTCAGCTGAAGACGAAGGAGGGGTGAGGGTAAGAAAAGACAGAGATGCCGGGGCAGGAAGTGTTGGGGACAGGGTCGTCCAGGCACACACATAAATGCAGTCAGGGAAGAGGAGTCATTCTAAGAGACCCACTGTGCAACAGGGAGGCTATAGCTATGACACAGGTTGTATGAACTATGCTGAGAGTGGGTTTTGGGGGTTCTGCCACAGAATGCCAATGTATGAAGCAATTCTTATGTTAATTAGCCCAACTTAACCATTCCACACTGTAGATATACTTCAAAACACTGTATGGTAAATACATATACTTTTATTTGTCCATTACAGATAATTAATAAATTCAGGAAATTAAAACAAATGCAGAGAAGTTAAAATGGTAGTCTAGGTAAACCTGGCCTCATAGGCAGCTCTTAGAGGCCAGCATGGCCTTCACCAAAAGTACCCGCCTCCAAGTATCCTCAATGACTGGAAAAAGGAGAGAGGTTGTGGAAAGTTCTATGCTTTTCTGAGGGGAAGCAACCCAGTGTGGCAGAGCCCTCTGGTGCCAGGGTCTTTGATTTCTGGGCTTTTGGATGACCTTATTCTTCAGATATGGCCTTCTGGGTGCTGTCCTGCCTGGGTCCCACCTGCTGGCTGGTGCTAATCATGGAAATGTGGGAGGCAGGTGGAATTCTACCAAGCAAAGCACAGATGTGCTTGTTTTGGATCTTAGGAAACCCAGAGGAAGAGTGAAGCAAAGACTCTTTAGGGTCTGCTGCCTTTCTGTGCTGTGAGGAATCTCTCTTTTCCTTCCCTGTGGCAAAAACCATGAGGCACGACTTCCATTAGGTTTGTTGGTCCTGGAACCCATCACCAGTGACTTTCACAGCCGGTATGTTTTCTCTTCCCACCTTTCATTGCCACCTGTGCTAATTACTGAGCTACTTGTCAGCTGCAGTTCTGCCCTCCTAGTCCTCTGTGTGGTACCCAGCTGAACACCCTTCCGAGGTGTTCCCCTGAGGTCTCCTGGCCCACCTTGTGCTGACCTTCACTAAGCAGAGGTGAGTGGCAGTGGGAAGAAGAGGATCTCAGGTTATGGCCTTTACCTAGAACCACGAGACAGAGGCAGGAAAATGTAGAAAGAGAAAGGAGTTGTGTTAACAGGGCATCGATATACTATCAAATGCCTGAAAGGTGTGCCAGGACATGGGAGTCTGTTCATTTCCTTAGCACTGTTTCCCTAATGTGCAGGTGAGCCAGTCTGCTGTGTGACCAGTTGGCTCCATGGGTTGGAGGCTCCGCTGTGTCCTGGGTGGATTCTCATTCAAGGTTCAAGGAGCATTTCTGGCAAGGGCATGCCGGAAGTGGGCAGGCTGGTTTTCTGTCTGGTGTTCTCCAGGTCTTGGAGTAGTGGGGGCTGCCTCTGTACTGGGATCCGAGTCTGATGATTTCCACACTTAGAAGCAATAGCTTGACTGCACGATCCTGAAACACGATGGAGAGTGGGTAGGCAGCTGTCTCCAAGGAGGGGCGGGTAAGTGGGAGGAAGAAGGTTGTTTGATGTGTGGGCTGTAAAGTTTAGATGAAAGTCACTTTTTTCTTTTGTTGTTTGTGAGCTATTATTATTTTTAAAACAATTAACTACTTATAGAGGAACTTAATAATTTTCTTACTTTAAAATAATATATGTGTCTTATAGAACATTTAGAAAATACCAATAACAACAACAACAGAAAAATACAAAATTAAAAGTCATCTGGAAATCATTCCTCCAGAGATAACCCCATGGGAAGATTCAGGTATTTATCTTTCCAGCCTAATTTCTAAGGATTCACCATCCAGGCTGTGTTATTTTGTGTTTAAAGAAGTTCATTCACTCATTTAACAAGTACTAATTGAGCACCCACTCTATGCCAGGCACTGAAATCACATTTTGGAAGCTGTCACACTAGCCTGATTTTTCACTTAAAGATGCATCACAAACACTTTCCCACAACAGCCACTCATGTCTTCGAGCTTCCAGATTTAGATTTTGGGTGTAATGAGGCAGTCAGTAAACGCTGGCATCTCAGATCTTCTTTCTTAAGAAGGAAGGGAAGACTGCAGAGCTCGTCTGTCTTTGGCACCCAAGTAGTTCTATGTCAGACCTCGTGGGAGAAAGTGTGTCCTTTTACCCAGGAAATAAGGAAGGGAAGGAAGAAGATTTTGAAAGTGGGAAAAACCCTTAGCATTTATTAAGTATTAGGATCTGGGATTTCTCCAAATGAGAGATTTGGCGAGGTGACTCCTCTATGGAGTCCCAGCACTTTGCTAGTTCACCTGCTTCAGTGTTGAGATGAGGGTCAGGAGCACTTAGGTGATTTGTCCAAGAATGCATAGGTGGTTGGTAGCAGAGTTACAGCCTGAGCCTGGGTTTCTTAGTGAGGGAGAGTTGCAAAGAGAGTTGGGGTGAATTTGACCAAAGTGATACAGCTCATTCTGGTTGGACAGAGAGAGCACTGGGCTTGCCGGAGTTTGGATGCTGTGCTTAAAAAAAGTGGTTTGGGATGCAGACTTAATTTCATCATTTTTCAGTTGCAAACCTGACATTCCCCAGAGGACTGGAAGGTGAGAGTGGAGAGAGAGAGGGAGAGGAAGGAGGAGGAAAAGGAGGAGGAGGGAGGGAGGAAGGGAAGGAGGGAGAGAGAGAGAGAGAAAGAGAGACCCTACTCGTGGATGGAGCTGGTACAGTGTGAGTTTTCACAAGTTCAATGCTGCATGCATGTATTGGCATTTGCTCAGGGCATTATGTTTATTGCTAGGCATCCAGTGAAGAGCACCTCTGGACTGAAGGGCAGTATGAATGCATATAATCGGTGAAGGAGCCTTGCAGCCAGGAGAGAAGGGACACAGGGGTTTCCATGGGAGGTGGAATTTAAGGAATGGTACCAGCAGATGGGGAGAGAAGGACTGAGACAATAGGCCAAGCATATAGCATCAGGAAAGGAAAAAAAGTGTGAAATGGCCTCCAGTACTCATGGTTTAAACTTTATTGCTCATGGGTGGAGAATTGAGGAAGAGGTAGGGCAGATACTCCTAAAACTGTTGTACAGATTCAGTGCAGCCCCAATCAGATTACCAACAGCATACTTTACAGGTCTAAAAAAAAAATCCTATAAGTCATATGGAACCAAAAGAGAACCAGAATAGCAAAAGCAATTTGGGGCAACAAGAGCAAAGCAGGAGACATAGCAATACCTGACTTTGCTATACTACAAAGCAATGGTGATTAAAAATGGCATGGTACTTGGGACAAAAAAAGATATGTGGATCAGTGGAGCAGAACTGAGGATGCAGAAACTTCCCCAGACAGATTCAACTGTTTGATCTTTGACAAAGGGGACAAAAGCATATGTTGGAAGAAAGATAGCCTATTCAGTGAGTGGTGAGGGGAAAGCTGGTTATCTGTATGCAGAAGATCAAAACTGGACCCTTATCTTTCACCATATATTAAATTAAAATCAAAATGGATCAAAGACCTAAATGTTAAAACATAAACTTTAAACCTACTGGAAGATAAAATAGGTGAAATACTTGAAGACTTAGGTATAGGAAAATATGATTTTCTAAACAAAACCACCACTGCACAGGAAATAACAGCAAAAATCAACAAATGGGATTATATGAGACTGGAAAGCTTCCATACAGCAAAAGAATCAATCAGTAGAGTGGAGACACAGTCTACAGAATGGGAAGGACTTTTTGCTAGCCATTCTCCAGGCAGAGGATTAATATCTGGAATGTACGGAAACCTAAAAAGAAAAGTAACCTAAAATTAAAGATCCAGTCAAAGAATGGGCAAGAGAAATGAACAGACACTTCACAAAGGAAGAAATACGAATGTTCAACAAACATATGAAGAAATACTTGATATCTCTGGCCATTACAGAAATGCAAATTTAAACAATGCTAAGATTCCATCTTATTACAGAACAAATGGGAATTATTAAGAAATCTAGCAATACAGCCAGGCATGGTGGCGCACGCTTTTAATCCCAGCATTTGGGAGGCTGAGGTAGGTGGAGTGTTGTGAGTTCAAGGCCGGCTTGGGCTACAATGTGAGCACAAAGTCAGCCTGAACTACACAGCACGACCCTGTCTCAAAAAATAGGGCTGGGAGTTTGGCTCAGTGGCTTAAGCGCCTGCCTGCCAGGTGCAAGGTTGTGAGTTCGATCCCTGGTACCACCAAAAAAAAAAAAAAAAAAAAAAAAAAAATCCAGCAATAACAAATGCTGGCAAGGCTGTGGTGAGAAAGGAACCCTCCTTCATTGTTGGTGGGAGTGTTATATGGCAATAGTGATTTCTACTATTATGGAAATCAGTATGGAAATCAGTATGGCAATATCACAAAGAACTGAAATTAGAAATTCCATGTGACCAAGCAATCCCCCTGCTAGGTATCTTCCCCAAAGAGTTTAAGACATCATCCTACAGTGATCCATGTATACTAGTGTTTATAGTAGCACAATCTGTAATAGCTAAATCCTAGA
>RJWM01031427.1:0-22301 GCA_004363535.1 Dasyprocta punctata | reverse complement strand
AACTGGCACTGAGGGTTGGACTCCCTGTAATTGTTATTCCAGCCAAAATTGGCAGGACCACTAGTACATATTTCTGGTGAGACTGGTGGGCATCTGTGGGACCCTGTTAATGTGAGTAGGCAGAGAGGTCAGGGACAAGGCTCAAAAACATACAATGGATCCCATCAGAGCAAATAAAGAAAGTTCCATGACAGGTCATCAGGGAGTCAGAGGTAGTAATCAGAACATCTATATAGTCACTTGAGACTTTTTGCAGTGAAACCCAGGAGGCATGTGTCATTTCTGTATACCTATGTTGGTGGAGCTGGAGACCAGGTACAGAGATAGAGTTAATGTTGGTACTATTTAGGGTCAGGCCTATGGCACAGTAATAGAGGGATGTGAGGGGCACACAGAGCCAGCAATCATTTTCCAATTTGGGGTCTAAAACTCTGAATACCTGTCAGGTATTGTTGACCAGGCATCAAATTTCAGGCATAGGAGACCCTGTGTAATTAGTTGTAGGTACAGGGGCTAATGGGTATAGTAGGAGCTTCAGGGTAAGGATTCTGATATAGCAAAAATGGGCCCAGACTTTTATGACTTTTAAAATAGCAAATGGGTCTTAACCCCTCCCATCTATCCAGACACTCATCTGGCAACCACACACCCATCCCTGATAGGTGGGTTCCTTAATGTCATATTTATGAGGTTACAGGCACACTGTGGGAAGTTTGAATCAGATAGGAGCTGAGTTAGTGGCGTACCTGGATACTCTCCACAGTCTATGGCATGGTCACACTTGAGGAAGAACTGGACATTTGAGTGGCTTGCTTGCAGTAACCCTTTTATTGGTGCTACTCAGTGTAGAGATATTTGTTGTTGGATGATATTCTCATTCCCATTTCATAATCCTGAATCCTGTGAATATTTATCCCACCTGAATTCTTGGTTTGAATTGGGCATGCATCAAAGTAATGATAAACTTGGGACTGAGAGGAGTCCCATTTGTTCTGTTCGAGAATCACTATGAGGCTAGTGCCATAAAATTGGGTTTGGAACTCCCATTGGCCAGATTCTGCTTGGCAAGCATGGAGGTCAAGCAGCCTGAGCAGGAACATCCACAGGATAAATGTAGTCATCATTTTAACCATATGCAAGGCAGTACAGAGTACTCAGTCCAACAATTACACCTATGTAGAAGAGAACAAAAGTGACCTTATGGGGAACTTCCCTATCCTGGGGATGCAGCCCAAAATACTAGGGCAATACTGAGGCTAGCAGGGGGAGGTAAGAGACCAGAAACCAAAATGAGTAGCAGAACAAGAGTTAGTCAGGGCAGATGTTCCAATGCAGTGTCCATCCAGCTTTAGCCATGGGAAGACTCATCAGCTTCTGGAGTGATGCGAGCAGGGCTCTGAGCACATTGTCTCCTCAGTGTTGTCTTCATGGGAATTCACACATCTGGATAGGTTTTCCAAAAATTGCCTGGGTGAGCTTTCTTGACTCAAGTATAATGGATCCACATCTGGGTCTCTAATACCCTTATCACTGTGGGAGTCATCAAAACAATCACATATGGGCCCTTCCAGACAGATTGGAGTGGATCCCATTTCTAGCCTTTAATTCAAACCGTATCCCCAGGGATAAATGTGTGAGCATGTATGTCTGTGGGTATGGCACATCTCTCAGCTATATTTTTGTATATCTAAGAAAAGTTTTGTCCTAATTATGCAAATTGTTCTTGCAGAGATGTGCTTTCTAGCTGGCATAGGTCTCCCTGGAGATTGCTCCTTATAGTTGGGCACCTCCCATACAAAACTTCAAAGAATGTATATTCCATAGACCTTAGTATGTTTCAGATCTTTAGAGGGACAATGGAAAGTAAATTTATCCATAATGCCAGAGTTTCTTGTTGATTCTTACTTAATATTAAATTTAAAGTCCTATTCATCCTTGCAACTTTTCAAGAGCTTTGTAGTCTGTGCACTTTATGCAAGTTCCATTTGATTTTTAATTCATTAGTTACCTTATAGGTATTTCTGTCACAAATGCACTGCACTGTCACTGCTGAAAGTTAGGGGCAGCCCGTATCTAGGGATAATTTTTCTTAGTAATACCCTAGAGACTTCAGTGACTTTCTCTGTTATTGTGGGAAATAATTCCAGTAACCAAGAAAAAGCACAGAGAATTACCAGGAGATATTTTTAGATTCTACATGGCTTGGCCTCATAAATTCTATTTGTAGGTCTTCTAAAACAGAAAGTCCAGCATTTTGGATACCAAGTGGGAGTTTAAATCCAGATGCAGGTTCAAATTTTGCATAGATCTGAAAACTGTAAAAGAGGTACAGATTGAGGCTAATTTTGGAATGTAATAGTAACAGCTTAGAAGCTGATTCATAGCAGTTTTTCTTCCATGGGTGATATCATGATGGTGTTTCACCCACATAGGCCAAATTTTGAACAACTATCATTTGATCATCCAGTAAAATCCAAACTCCCTTTGGGACCATATAAGACCCTTACTGTTATGCCATTTAATCTCTTCGTTGGACTAGCAGAGGGCCCACTGCAGAGAATGAGAACAGTTTTAGGGTCATTTCAAGTTGGGCTTCCAAATTGTGTACTGAAACATTTGACCCCCAGGTAGAGCCTTCCACTACCAATTTGGTGCCCTTTGCTTTGTGATTGCCAAGAGTGACAGTGTCCTATACTTTTTGGTGCCCTTTACAATGGATAATGATGACCTTCTTAGGTTTCTAAATTGTAATCAGGAGTTGAGAAATCTCAATCTTAATTTTAATTTGTTTCTTTTCTGCTGTGAAAAGTTCACTTTCCTTGTACAGCGTTTTGTGGACATGAATGGTAGAAAAGGCATACCTTAAGTCAGTGTATGTTTACTTTCTTTCCCTTTTCCCAATGGAGAGATTGTATTAGGGCCCACATTTCAGCCCATTGAGCAGACCGGTTTTAGAGAAGGGACCCATCTAGGAGCACCTCTTCTGTAGTGCCAACCATGACTGAGCTACTTCCCTCCATAAACAGGGTGTACCCAGTGTCAGATAAAGATTGCATCCATAGGTCTGGCTAGTTATCAAAGAGCACATTAGTCAATGTGAGACAGTCATGGTCTGGAGGGCCAAGCTCAGTGATCAGGAAGGTGGCTAGGTTTAGGGTCTTCACCAGCTGAAAAGTAAGCCAGGGATTTCCAACAAACAATCACTAGCACTGGGTGACATGGCTGTTTCAGAGTCAGGGAAGTATTTGACAGTTTAGTAGCTCTAGAACAGCATAAGAGACCTAGACTGTTACGTTTTATCCCATGGTCAATTTATTGGCCTCTCTGACTAGGAGAATGACAGCTGCCAGTGCTCTCTGGCAGGGAGGTAAACTTTTTGCCAGGAAGTTCAGGTTCTTTGAAAAATAGGTGATGGGTATTTCCCAGGGGCTGATTTTGTGAGTGAGTCTCACTGAGGCAGCATGTCCCCATTCATCAATGAACAGATTGAATGATCTGGTCACATGAGGGATGCCCAGTGCTGGAACAGCCAAAAGTACCCTTTGTGTGGTCTGAAAGGATTTAGTCTATTCTAATGTCCAGTTGAATAGCTCCCTTTTATTCTCTTTTCCTGCCAGTGTATCATATAGTGACTTACCCTTTCTGATGAACTCCAGTATTCATATTTGAAAAAAGCCTGAAGAACCCAGGAATTCCCTAAGCTGTCTTTTATTCTCAGACCTTGGAATGGAACAAATTACCTCTTTTGTCTTGGGGCCCAGATGCCTTAGTCATTTTTCTAAGTCAAACCCCAAGTGACATAACTTTTGTTTACATATTTGAGCCTTTTTGCAGGACACTTTATAGGCTGTGGCTATAAAGGTAATGGAAAAGGCCTTGTGTCCCTTTCCAGCAGTGTATGTTGCCTGGATTATGTATTAAAATTTAATCTACATAATGTGTAAGAGTACAGTTAAAGTCTTCACATTTAAACCAGGGTGAATCGGCTGCCAGTGTGTTCCCAAAAAGTCTTGTGAGGTTCTTACAGCTTTGTGTGAGCCCAGATATGTTGACATTTTCATCCAGTCTCTGTGACTTGCTAAAGACAAAGAAGGGCTGGCTGGTGGGTGCAATCCGCAGAAAGAAGAAAGCATCTTTAAAGCCAGACAGGTGAACCAGGTAGCATCAGGGGAAAGCATATTCAGATAATAAAAGGATTTTGGACCATTGGTTGCAGAGCTGTGATGACTAGCATAGTTGTCCTGAACTGGCTGGCGGTCCCCATTTGGCTTTTTTACCAGGAGGGAAGGAGTGTTGCAAGGTGATTGGCAGTGTACTAGGATTCTGAATTGTTTTAGCTGTGAGATGTGAGGCTGGATAACAAATTGAGTTTCTTGTGACAGTGGGTACTACTTAACAGCAATAGGAGCTGCAGTTGGACAGAGTTTGATCACTAAAGGATCAGGATTGATCACAAGCTCTGAAGGTGAGTCTTTTGCCCATACTTCTGTGAATAAGGATCCAAAAACTTTACAATCATGATTATCAGGCATCTCAGGCTAATGCAAGCATCATTCTTCTTCTCTGGGTACAGTCATCATCAATATCATGCCTGGAGCAGGGGATGTGAGTGTGAGAGAAGCTGGCTGGTTTGGAGTGAAAGAGATGATTGCTCCTAATTTGGAGAGGAAACTACATCCCAGGAGAGAAATGGGGGCACTTAGGCAAGTACAAATATTCGTGCTTGATAAAATGTCTACCAATCTTTCAGGACATGCTTTGACAGAATTTCTTTTCAGTGGGGTTTCCAGTGGCACCAACAACTTGGATTTTCTGGGAGGTCAGAGAAGAAACAGAGTGAGTCGCGAATGAATGTTCAGTCCCACTGTCCACCATAAAAGTTATAGGTTTTCTCTCAATTCAAGAAATGACTGAGGGATTGCAGGGACCCATTCTACCAGAATCAAGTATGTCCTATTCATTGTCATCAAAGAAAGAGAGAAGAGGCTTAGGCTGTGGTAGCTCCAAACACTCAGGCTTCTTTGCGTCCCATCCAAGGAGTGGGCATTTATCTTTCCAGTGTCTAAATTCTCTTCGGAAGCACATTGGTCAGGTGACAGGACATAAGGTCTGCCACCAGTTTTAGGCTGTGATTGCAGGGCATCCTTGTATTCATTGTTGAACTGGAATTGGCTTTGGTGAGCTATTTCAGGGATGTGCTTCCCTAATATGGAAGCCAGAAGAACAGCTTTTTGTTGGATACTGAGATCTGCCTCAAGTCATTGATCCTTTTCTTCTTGTCTTGACTCACAAAAACCTTTTGAGTAATCTGAAGTAACTGAAAGATGTTCATGCTGGCAAAGCCATCAACCTGTGGGATTTTTCTCCTGAGGCCAGAAGCAGAACAGGTAACTAAGGCAGCATTGATCATGTGTTGATTTTGAGGTACTTCTGGGTCAAAGAGTGTATAGACCCGGTAGGCTTCACAGAGTCTTTCATAAAATTTTGCCAGACTTAATAGGATTCTTCAATAACATTTGTACTATTAGTCATGTTTATTGACTTTTCATCTCCCTTGAGCCCTGCAAGAAGCAAAGTGTGGTGCTGATCCAAGGACTCAAGGCCTTCAGTCATACGGCAGTCCCAGTTTTGACATGATTGGAGGAAATCTGTGTTCACTCAAAAATCAGGATCAATCACAGTGGCAGGGACTTTTAATGTCAGCCAGGTGTGGGCCTCTTCTAGAATGCAGAGGTGTTCATCAGTATTTAAAAAAAGGCCAAAAGTAAAGAGGCCAAACATGTATATTGGAAGAAAGATTCTTTAACAAATGATGCTGGAAAACCTGGCTTTCCATATGCTGTAAACTAAAACTAGATCCATGTCTATCACCATGCAGTAAAGTCAAAATTGATCAACGATCTGAATATTAAAACAGAGACACTAAATATGCTGGAAGACAAAGTAGGTAAAAATCTGGATGACATAGGAGTAGGAAGACAGTTCATGAACAAAAATCAAACTGCATGGAAAATACTTCCCAGAATCAACAACTGGGATCTCATTAAAAAGTTTTTGCAGGTCAAAAGAAATCTCCAACAGAGTGAAAAGAAAACCCACAAATTGGGAAAATATCTTAGCCAATTGTCCCTCAGACAAAGGACTTCTATCTAAAACATATTAAGAATTAAAAAAAATCCTTCCCCTAAAATTAAAGGACCCAATCCAAAAATGGGCATCTGCGATGAATACACACTTCTCAGAGGAAGAAATACAAATGGCAAATAAATATATGAAAAAATGTTCAAAATCAATGGTCATTCGGGAAATACAAATTAAAACAACACTGAGATTCCATCTCATTCCAGAAAGAATGGCCAAGATTAAAAAATCAACCAACAACAAATGTTGGATGGGCTGTGGGGAAAAAGGAACTCTTCTCCACTGTTGGTGGGATGTAGATTGGTGTAACTACTGTGGAAATCAGTGTGGATATTCCTCAAAAAACTAGGATTGGAGATCCCGTTGGACCCAGTTATGCCACTTCGGCGCATTTTCCCCGAAGAATTGAAAACATCATACCACAGTGATATTTTTGCACCCATGTTTGTAGCAACCCAATTTGTAATAGCCAAATATCATAAAAAACCCAAATGCCCATCAGTCAAGGAATAGTTAAAAAAAAGATGTGGTATTTTTATACAGTGGAGTACTACTCAGCTATTAAGAAAGATTGTATTGAGACTTTTATAAGTAAATGGACATGACTTGAGACCATACTCATAAGTGAGATAAATAAAACCCACATATATAAATATCATATTGTCTCCCTAGTGTACGAAATTGAAACAGTATATATGATCCAAAATCTACAATAAATACTATGTAATGGTAAGAAACTGCTCAAAGAGCAAAAGTAATTGGGAAAGGGAAAAGGAGGAAAGAAGAGGGAAAAGGAAAGAGACATAAATCTGTATATACATATGTGTAAGACAGCTAAAATGACTATACTGTTGAATGCATTAGTTATTGAGAAAACAGTTAATATTCATATGATTAGATCAATTTTACATATCTATATCTGTTAGTGTAAACAACTGTGTTGAAGGTAACAATATGCAATAGTGTCACAATTGTCAAGTTTCTATCATCTTGTTTTGTAAACTTATAATGCTACTGTTTTGGATTTGCTGTTGTCATTTGTTTGTCTCTTGCTTTCTGTCTTTCTTTTCTGTGTCTTTTTTCTCTTAAATAATAAAAAAAACTGGTCAAAAGGCGTTGCTGACAGTCATCTTATGTCAGCAGGTGGGTCTGGAAAGTGTATGTTAGGAATTTAGTCATTGCTTGAGGCTTCTCTGAGTGGGACAAGGTTTTTTGTTTCCAATTCAGGAGGTCAGTTGAACTAAATGAATGATGATACTTCAAGAGTGGTTGGTAAGGTGGGCCTTCTGGGGCCCCACGATAGACAAGAAACAGCAGATTGAAATGAACTAGAGGTTTAAGCTGACTGGAAGTATGGAGGCAATGGTTAATAGGGTTATTACTGCTTCTGTCCACTTTGTCAGCACCTGATAAGGAATCAGTCTGGGATTCAGGAGGCATTGCAGTAGTTGTAGGCATTGGAGTTGTGCAGTCTGGGATAGTGATGGAGGCTCCAGGTGGGCTGGAGTAGCATAAGTTGGACAGCAGATGGGTGGGCGGGCACATACAGGCTTCCAAATGACATGAGAAATTTCAGAGCATAGGCTTGGGTTGACTGCCTGAGTCCAGTGGAATGATGAATAATGAAAGTAGCCAAGGGACCATTAGTGAGAAGAGCTGGAGCAGGTGAATATTGGTGTGGGGACTGAGTTGTGCTTGATGATGTTGACTGTAGTGGTGCCATGGATTCTGAGAAGAGAGGCAGCAGTGACAGTTCTGGTTGTGAAGGTGACGGCCATAGCAGTGACAATGTTATGTAGTGGAGACTGGTATGGTGGGCCCTGCCATACTCCTGGTAACCGCTGTGGCAGCACTTGGACCAGTGACAGGGGTGCCCAGACCAGGTGGGCAGCTTGGTGCTTACCATTGTATGGAGGTGGAAGATTAGACTAGTGGACTTAATGCAGGCCTGAATAAAGGTTCTCTGTTTTAGGGGATGGCTGAGAGGGATTTAGGTGGTCTTAACATTTTGTTTTGGTGGCATGGTAGTTCTTTTGTCATGCAGAGCACAGGAAGTGAGCCAAGGTGGCAAGTATTGACACAGGTCAAATCACAAATTGTTATAAGGGAGCTGAACAGAGTGGCCTGTTTCAGAGTCTGTTACAAACTCGGACAGTTTCAACATTGAGACTTCTTTTAGGTGGCCAATCGGGGCACAGGTTCAGGCAGGCAAACAGAACTTTTAGAGTTTCTGGTGTTTCATTTTTGCTCCACAGTCATCTGGGAATCCTCCATTGAAGTTTTTCAGCATACCATCTAGGATCATGAGTTTACTCTAGCTCACACCTATTCTATCTCCCTACACTGTGTGTGGTGTATCCTTGAATGGTAGTGCAACAGACAAAGGGTGGGTGCCCCTCAGAAGGAGACCTTTCCGAGGCCCATCTGGCCTCTTGCCTCTTAATGATGTGATGGTGTGGAGAAGTGTCAGTAGGTTCTTCATTCTGTCCTTATTAGAGATGTCCACAGAACCACAGGTTGGGTCCCAATCAAGCTCCATAGCTCTGACATTTTTTAGCATGTAGGACAGACAGAACAGCCCACTGCTTTTACCATCTATTATAAACACCCAGACAATCACTTAGAAGGCATTCAGTGGTTAAGCAATCCAACCTCCTTTCCTAATTAGTTTAGGGTGGCTTAAACTAAAAGGATGAGATCAGGTTCCCCTTTCAGCTTTAATCTGATCATAATTAACTGGCAAACAGACTGGAGTACCACAAGGGTTCTTAACTAATCCAATAAGCTGATCTGACTGTGTCCTTTCCATCTTTTAGGGGTTTAAAAAGGTCATTAGCTTTTAGCAAGGGCCTCCAGTTCAGGCTTCCAAGGGGACTCCAAACAGTGATGGAGGGCACACCTTCCCATTAGGGAACTGGATGGGTCCTTGCTTCTGCTGCCAGACCTCAACTGGTGACATAAGCTGTCAGTGAAGTCTTCCTGATCAGGGAAAAATGAAAAGTTACATAAAGCAGACCAAATATCAGAAGAAATGGCTCTAAGAGGCAGCTTATTACACAGTGGGCTTCTGATTAGGATCTTTCCCAAAGAGCCCAAGCCCCAGCTGGTGGGGTTTTGGAACTTTCAAAGGGAAAGCAAGTGGGGATGTACACAGACAGATTTTGCACAAGTGATTGGAAGGCTGGGTGGCATCATGGGATGCTGAAGGAGTCTGAACATCTCAAGTTACATTTTAAGGCTAACAGTTACACAGAGGCAGTAAAAACAGGGGTTACACAAAAGGATGATGTTCTGTTATCAGGCTTTCATGGACATGACCACTGGGTTTGGCAGGCATTTTTGGCAGATTTTCTTAGCAGGCCTTTGTCTAAAATTTTAATTCCCTTTCAAAATTATGTAATTTATATCATAAATATAGTGCCATACTCATAATTTATGGCATTTTATTACTGAACTAGGTCAAAAATGCTTTCTTCCTCTTACACCTAACATTAAATTATTTTATCTAATAAGAAACTATATCCTAGGAAAGATATATACTAGAAGAATTTTTCGATCTTTTATCTGGCAAAATGATATGTTTTACTGGATTAATCTACATTTCTGGGTGATTTTTTTGTTTTGTTTTGTGTTAGACAGAAAGGCAATCCATTTCGCCTTGCCTTTTTTTCAAGGCCTCAATTTATATCGTGTGTATTGATGGCAAAGTCTCTGGGCATTTTAAATCTCCTCTAGCTTGGTGTGAGATAGGTCCATGAATTTCTCCCACTCTTTCTAATAGTTCCTCCATATTCTGTGCTCTCTTCATTAAGGAAATATTCCTAAAGTAATTATCTACCACTTTCATCATTCCCAGTGTTTGTTCTGATTTTCACATTCTCTCTTCTCTCCTTCCCCAAACCTTGCTCAAAGCATCCATATGGGTGCATATGGGATAGATCTTCCTCAGCCCTGGCTTTCAATCAAGCATTTCTCACCATACCGCTAAAACCACATCAACCCTATTCCTCTCAACGCAAGTACCCTATCCACAAGCATGCTCTGAAGGGACTAAGACCAATTACTTTTTGCCTGCTACAACAAGACCTTTTGGTCCCTATTAACTCTCCATATAACAGTCCCATTCTCCTAGCTCAAAAGACAGATAGCACATGCTAATTTGTCGAGGATCTCTGCACTAAAAGCAGAGATCCCAGCTTATTCATCCTGCAGTGCCCTACCCATACATACATTTATCGTATGTCCACCCCTTCTACTACTCAATAATCATTTCCAGATTTGAAGGATGCTTTCTTCACTATTTCATTGAATTCATTCCCACAGCCTGTCTTCACTTTTACCTGGACAGACCCTGACATTCATCTTTCCCAACAGCTGAACTGGGCTGACCTCCCACAAGGGTTCAGAGACAGCCCTCATTCTTTTGACCAGGACCTTGCCTGTGATTTGCTCTTCTTCCAATTTTCAACTCATGAAATATGTAGATGACCACCTCCTCTGCAGCCCCTCTTATGAATGATCCAGACTCTCCTAATCTTACAACACTGAGACATAAAGGGCTATTATGTGTCACTTTCCAAATCTCAACTCTGCTCCATCTATCAACTGTTTGTGCATTATTCTACAGAAAGCACCATGCATCCTTCCCTCTTGATCATGTCCAATTAATTTCTCAGATTCCCATCAACACCACAAAGTGACAAATCAAGGTGGAGGGATAATTCAATCTCTGCATTCCTGACTTTGCCTTCATTACCATGCCCATATGTAAACCTTCAAAAGGGGACCCTACTAAATCTTTAGATCCTAAAAACATTCCTCACTTTTCAATCCTGACTCTAAAAGAAGCTCTAAATTCTCATTTCTATCTGTATACCATAGATCATGATGGTTGCCCAGTCACTGTTCCAACCCATGGAACAAGCCCATTCCCAGTTGCTTTCCTATCCAAATAACTATATCCCACTGTCTTAGGTTGGCCACACTGCACATGAGTGGCTGCTGCTGCAGTCTTCATTGCTACAGAGCTCTTAAAGCTACTAGACATATGCTGCTTATGCTATACATCCCCCATCTTGGTTACTTTTCTCTCATTGCTAAGACAAAACACCTGAAGCTCAAAATTAGGGAAGGAAAGGTTTATTTCTTACAATATTGAAGGTTTCAGTCCATACTCGGCTGGCTGGACGGCAGGGTGGTGTGGCTGGGGGGCAGCCGTTCATGGCTAGTGCAAACAACAAAATGTGAACTGGCAAGAGAGGGAAGTCATGCCTTCTTCTGGGCCTTATACTGTATTTCAGCTCTGCCCCTAGGTGGGTGCAACACTCACATCGCCATTCCCAGCTACAGACAACAGAACAATCACAAGTGCCAGACTTCAGCCGCATCCATGCCATGATTACAAAATACCTGACAGGGCCATAGGAATATAAACCATAACACACTCAGAGTCTTACATCATCGCGTCTCTCTCATCTTCTATCTGTTCCTCATGTGCTATTGTTATATTCATTCTTTATATAAAAAGGTAATTGTTGCCTTGGGTCCTGTTTTGGTTAATTTTTTCTTCTTACTGAGACAAAATAACCAATATTTCAAATTAAGGATGTAAAGGATTATTTAGGTCATGGTTTGTGGAGGTTTCAGTCCATAATCAGCTGGCTTCAAGGCAGGATGGCATGGCAGAAGTTCAAGATGGGGCAAAAGTTCAAGGTGGCAGAAGACAGCAAAAACAGCAAGAGTAAATAAGGGGAGAAAATGTCACTTATCCTCTCTTATATTATAAACAGACTACCAACCCCGAGTATGTTTAGCACTCCCACCATCTCCATGCCTTCCTCTTGCACAGACTCAGAATATTTACAAAGCGAGAACCCTAGCCCCCTGATGGGTCATTTAATTAAACTTCCAGAATTTTCAATTTGACACAATGTATCAACCATAACAAGTACAGACTTTGATCCTACTTCTCATCTCATACATATTCTTTCTCCTTCTGAGATGCCAGATCCCCATGACTGTCTCTCATCCACTTTACAACCTTGCCATTTCCTCACATAACAGCTTTCCCATTGTGTACTCTGATCACACTTGATTTAATGATGGGAATTCCTGAAAAATGTCCTGCATATTACCAGCTAAGATAGGATAATCAAATGTCTCACTGGACTCTATTATAGAAGGTAAAGCTATTCCATCATCCTCTACCTCTCAACAAGCTGAATTAACTGCTCTAACCCCCACACTTATACTGGCAAAAGGTTTCTAGGTTACCATCTACACAGATTACAATATACATTTCATGTATTTCACAACCATGCTATCACATAAGCAGAGAGAGTATTTCTGATCTCTCAGAGATCCTTAATCATTAAAGCCCCAAGCATTAAGGTCCTTCTCCAAGCAACTCTTCTACCAAACCATGTGGGTGCACTTCATTGTAGGGAATAACAATGACTTTCAGATCCCATGTCTATTGGAAATGTCTTTACAGATAAAACCACAAAGGAAGCAGCTAATCTCTCCTACCATGCTACAGAAGGCCATTACTTTTTCCTTTTCTTCTTTGTCCAAACCTACTCCCCCTCTGAGCTACATCAGTATAAAACTATCTGACAAAGGGCAGATGGTTCCTAGATAAACGAAGATTCCTCCTCCTGACTCACAAGCCTATACTTACCTTTTATTGCTTCATGATAATTTTCATGTAGGTTACAAATATATAGTCTGTATTTTTGAGCCTTTGATTTGCTTTCCTTCCTAGAAAATCCTCCTTAATTTTATTGCAGGTCAGTACCCTGTCTGCCAGGTAATTACACCTCAGGGTCTCCTTAGGCCACCTCTTTTTCCAACACACCACCTAGGAGCATTCTCCCCAACTCAGGACTGGCAGATTGACTTCAGCTACAAGCCACAGATCTAAAAGTTAAGGTGATTTTAGTCTGGGTCAACACATTCACTGTGTGGGTAGAGGGTTTTCCCACCAGTTTAGACACAACCTCAGCAGTCAATAATTCTCTCCTAACTGATAACTGCATTTTGACTCCCTACTTTCATTCAATCAGATAAGGCACCATATTTCATCAGTCAAATTACCCAAGAGGTATCTTAATCTCTAGGGATACAGTGCACTTTACACATTCTATATTGACCAGATTCCTTGGGTAAAGTAGAAAGAGCTAACAGTTTACTTAAATTTCATCTTACTGAACTTACACTTCAGCTTCACAAAGACTAGGTCTCTCTCCTCCCAAATACTCTTTTAAGAGTTTGTTCTATTCCAAGAAAACCTACCAGATATACTCCATTTGAACTTTTATACACATTCTTTCCTGGGCCAAGCCTCAGACCAGAGCCAAGCCCTGCTGGATATCATCAGCCAGTTTTACAGCAGGTCTGAAAAGACACAGGACAAACTGCTGATATCCTTTTGCTTTTTCCTGACACTTGCCTGTATGACCACAACATGGCTAAAATACTGACTTTGACTAAAGATTTAAAGTTCTGATCCCTGCAGGCAAATTGGAAGGGATACTTTAGAGTCATCTATAGCACTCTAGTGGTCTGTTTGCAAAATCCTCTGCAGTGGATTCACTGGTATAGAATGAAACTGTGTCTGGCTAACGATTCACCTGATCTTTCCCCATCATGTGAAACACAGGTAATCTCCACAAACTTCAGACTGTTAAAAATTTTAGAAAACCCCTAAAGGCACTACCACTTCCTCCAATTTATATCCTATATATCTTGTGACTTTACCTATTTAATTATGTTGGTTTGTGCCAATCGGACATGGTTCCACCCTCAGGGTTCTACTGTTGGATCTTTTTACACCTGGATAAAAGTTTTCTCTTAACAGTACACTATGAGCCCAGCCCAGTGCCCAAGCACAATCCTTCAGGGGAACACCTGGCCAGCCTCACAGGATGTAGAAGTACTGGGCCCAGTTCAGGCAAGAATCCCAGAACTGGAGGACTTCCAGGAAGATGGCAGAGTAGTCAGATGCAGGGAAAATAGCCTCTCTGAGAGACACAGTCTAGACGTGGGAACACACCAACTTGAGGAAGACAAAAAGGATGGAGATGGGTTCCTTGGACCTAGAAAGAGCCTGAAGTCTGAATTGAACCCCACAGAGAGAGTGAAAAGAAAAAATTCAACTAAGAAGAAGGTGGTAACTGGCAGAACCTTCGCCTGGAGCCGGACTCATTGCACAAGAGGAGCTGTTGGAGCCTGGCTTTGCATGGTTGCAGTGTTGGCGGTGGCTGGCAACCCCGGGACCTCTGCGGAACCATTCCTCAGTGGAGGAGACAGCGGGTGCAGAGGACTGGGCTGGCTGGCAGTGAGTGCGGAGGGCTTAGTCTTCTCATGGGAAATCGATTTGCCAGAAACCATTCCTGTGTCAGGCCAGATATGCCTGGGGCTAAAACTGTTGCTGGCTTCTCCCTGCGATTCCTAGCTGGGCACAGACCTGCAGAGACTGCTTGGATGGCTGCAAGCCCAAGGAGGCTGTTCTCAGAGCAGGCCTGCTAAGGTTATCTACTACTCCCTCCACAAACAGTTGCTGGCTTGCGGAGATACAGTGCCACAATTTGGGTTGCTGTCTCCACAGGCCGTTAACCAGTGAATCCAGAGAGAACCCCAGAAGTGGACTTTCTATTTTTTTCTTTTTCAGTGTGGGTGTGGTTTCTGCCCTCCTTTTGGGTCTGGTCTTGTTCTGTTCTCTTTTCTGTCTCTCTTGACTTTCTTTTACCTCAGTCTTCTGCAGTGGTTTCCTGAGTTTGTGGACCCATCTTTGTTCTCCAACCTACTTGCAGTCTCTTTTCCCTTTTCCCACTTTTCTGCTTTTTCATAAATTCATTTTGGGCCCTCACCCTTGGGGACATAATTGACATTTTGTGAACCTAAGTATTGTATATGATTGTTTTGCATCCTGTTGTATGGATATAAATTCAGTTTATATAGTTGGGGGTTGTAAATCAGAGGTTGGATCAGTTTACTATTTTGTTGAATGTGTTTGGTGCTGTGGGTGCCACTGCAGCCAGGACTGACTTGATAGAACTGGGTAGCTGTTGGCCTTGCCGGTCCAGGACTGGGATGACTGGGGTTCGCAGAGAGGGCTGGGTTGTGGTGCCAAGGAATTAGAGACTGGGCTAGGCAAGCAGTGATTTCTCATCTCTGACAAACTGAGGAGGTGGGATTTTTCAATAGACTCAGAGCCCAGGAACCAGTTACACCTGGAAGATACCTCTGAGAAGTGCTCATCACCTGGAAGTCCTCAATACCAGCATTAAAGTAACCTACTGTAGGCAAGTAACAGATATCATGTTAGGAATTAAATTTAAAAAGAAAAGAAATGAGAAGACACTTAAAACAGATCACAACCCCAGACACCCAGTTCACCAAAAGCAAACCCAGGGGACAATGAGACTGGAAAATCTGAAAGCCCCTACAAGGTTTCTTAGAAGTGGTAACAAAGCAGTTGAATGAAGCTTTGGAAAAAATGAAATCAGAAATAATCTCTCAAATAACCACAGAGATTACCAAAATATACACCATGCTTAGTGATGTTAGGGCAAATACAGACAAAAAAATAAACAAGGTTAAGCAAATTATAGAAGTACAACATAGGAAGCAAACGGATTCCATAAAGCAGATTCAAGTATATATCTAGAAGAATAGAAACTCTACTGAAAGTATTCAAAGCAGATTAAGCCAATATGAGGACAGGATCTCAGATATTGAAGACAGGCTCACAGTTAGTGACAAAGAAAAGAAAGATTCTTCAAAACTAGCAAGGGACCATGAAATATTAATACAGCAGTTACTTGATGAGACAAAGAAAAATAACTTAAGATTAATTGGAGTCAGTGAACAAGCAGGAGATACTACAAATGACATTGAAAACATCCTTACAGACATCATGTCAGAAAATTTTCCTGGTAGAGAAAAAGAATTTGACATACAAATAAGTGAGGCATATAGAATCCCATTTAGCAATGATTAAAAAAAATCTACTTCCAGGCATATTATAGTCAGGATTCCAGAAATTCAATACAAGAATAAAATTTTAAAAGCTGTTAGGGAAAAGAAACAAATCATCTATAAAGGAAAGCCCATCAGAATTACAGTGGACTTCTCAGCACAAACTCTCAAGTCAAGGAGACCTTGGGGTGAAGTACTCCAAGTTCTAAAAAAAATAAAAATAAAAATAAAAAAATAAAACTTTCAACCCAAATTGATGTATCCTGCAAAACTATCTTTCAAAATAGAGGGAGAAACAAAATACTTCCATGACAAGGAATAGTTGAGGAAATCCATGACCACTAAACCAGCACCGCAAAATATTTTGAAGGACATTTTAGAAAGGAATGATAAGTACTACAGCTCCACGAACCCCAATAGAAGGAATCCACCAGGAAAAAAGAAAACAACATGATAAACATAAGTCAATACATATCAGTTTTAACCATCAATGTTAATGGTCTTAATTCATTAGTCAAAAGACATAGACTGGCAGAATTGATCAAGAAGCAAAATCTAACAATATGCTGTATAAAAGAAACACATTTAATTTAAAAAGATACTCATAGACTGAAAGTTAAAGGATGGAAAACAATGCTCCATGCAACAGGAGTCCAGAAAAAAGCAGAGGTAGCTATTCTAGTTGCAGATAAAGTTCATTTTAAGCCAAGACTGATTAAGCGAGGTGAAGAAGGTCATTATATATTGGTAAGGGAACAATCTAAGAGGAACAGATAATAATGCAACAAATACTAGTCCACCCAGTTATATAAAATAATTAATCGACATGAAAAATGAAGTAAGCCTTAATACAACTGTACTGGGAGACCTCAATACATTGCTGTCACAAAAAGACAGGTGTGGAGTTCTTTCTGGGTAGAGCATCATGTCATCTGAAACAAAATCTATGTATATAAAAAATTAGTTGTGACAGTCATAGAAAAAGAATTTTGAGTAAAATGCAATTTTTCAGGGTCACCTTAAGATTTTATTTTTAATGTGAAATGTTCATTTGAAAACCATTGTGTTAACAATTAGTTAGATAATGTTTCAAGTCTTTATTTTTTGTCTTAAATAATTTTTGGGAATATCCAATATGCTGATGATTGTTGCTGTTTTGTTGGTTGGAATGAAATTGTTATGTTTTGATTTCTTGTTTTCCTTTTGTTTAAAATTTTTAAAAAATTAATTAAAAAAAATAAAAAGAGCTCCAAAGCCACTCATCAGGGAGCAACCAGCATAACCAAAGGGTCTTAGAGAATTTGAGCTTTGGCCATCAAAGCTCAAGGCCCCAGCTCCATAGGTCAGGGATGTGGTCAAGCAGCAGATTCTGGAGGTTCTGAACTCCACCTAGCCAGGAGGTACTCCCTGGCACCATATGCCAGGGGTGTGTTCTGGCTAGTCCCATGCTCCAGAGGCTCTGAACTCTTTGCATCCAGACACAAGTTGGTGCTATACTCTGGGGTGAACTCCACCTAGCTACCTGGGTCCTGGAAGCTCTGAACTCCACTCAGCCAGGTGCAAGACCACAGCATCATACCCTGGGTTGCATCTATGCTAACCACCTCCATTGCAGAAGTTCTGAACTCCACTCAGCCAGGTTCTAGCCTCTGGAAACATGCTCTGGGGGTGAGCCCCTGCTAGCTGCAGAGAGGATACAAGCTCTGCCCAGCACAACAGCTCAGAACAACCCAATAAAGTATATCACGGGAACACATGGCCAACCTCAGAGGGCACAGAGCACAAGATTATGGCACCATAGTTTGGGGGTGAACCCAGCTAACCACAGGGATTTTGGAAGATTGAAGTTCTACCCAGCAGCCCATTCCAGGGCAACCCATCAGGTGGCTGCTGGGCCAGTCAGACAGGTCCCAGAGGAAAATGACAAAATGAAGGAGAAAGATGCAGTCTCAGTCCTCCAGCCCACCTGAAACAAACCCAAGAGACACTAAAATGGAAGACCCTGGAAATTGCACAACTGAACTTCCTGAAATGATAGCAACTTAAGGGAAGAAACTACTCCATGGAGCTATAGAGGAAATCAGATCAGAAATAATCTCTCAGCTAAAAACTGAAAGGACAAACATTATGAAAGAAATGCTGGGTATCTAAAAATCAAGATAAAAAATAGAAGAACATAAGGAAATGATGGAAACTGGATTAACAATATAAGACAGAATTAGAATGCATGAAACAGATTCAAAGGGCTATTAAGGAAAATAAAAAATTCCATTGAAAGTTGAAAAAACTGGTTGAATGAAGCTGCAGATAGAGTCTCAGACCTAGAAGACAGCATGGGAGCTTATGATCATGAAAGAAAAGATCTCTTAAAACTAACAAGGAACCAGGAAACAATTCAATAGCTGCAAGATGATACAAAGAGAAACAATATAAGATTGATAGGTGTTAATGAAAAAGCAGGTACCAATACTAATGATCTGTGAAGACTATTTTCAGAAATAATCTCAGAAAATTTTCCAGACATGGGGAGAGATGCTATAATTTGATCTGCAGAGTCGAGTTAATGACTATATTTGTCTGTCTGTCTATCTAGTGTCTCTCTTTGTATATAAATAGTGCCAATATACTTTCATGAATCATAAGGGGAAAGATATAAATAATTTGTTCTCAAATTAAGATGAATTGGTTTGTACCCCTTGGGTAACATAAGACAAAACATTTTTAAGAAGAATTTTCCTTACCTACAACACCTGTAAAACATAGCTCTTATTCTGGTTATTGAAGTTAAATTTCCACAAATGTGTTATAATATTCTGCCACTTTACAGCTCCTAAGTCTATATCATGCATAGAGTTATTCTTTTCATTTGTAGAAATATTTGCTAATTTAACTTGAAATTTTGCCTTCATTTTCTCAGACTAAAAGTGTTAAAAAAACATTGTGGCAAATTCACAAGAGTCATTCAGAACAAATCAACAGATTCTGAAAATGCAAAGGCAACGTGGTAAATATAAAGAAGTTTAGTCCACTGTGACCTAAAGGAAGAGGTAAATAATTAAAAATAAAATTCAGAAAAAGTAGTAATTTTTCTTCATGACGGTGACATCTTAGTCTATTTAGTGATTGACTTAGCATGGTTTTGGAGTCTGAAGTCTGAGATCAGGTAGCCACACAAGGCCTTTTCCCTGTCTCCCAGCATGTCTGATGAGAACATGGCAGAGTCACATGCAAGATGGAGAGAACAATCATGTTGCAAGATTAGGAGCAGAAGAGGTGAGAGGATCAGATTGGTTCTCTCTATAACATGGTTTCACAGGAACTAATCAGGGATCCTTGAGAACTACAATAATGTCTTCCAAGCGTGGAGCCCCCAATAACCTAATAACTTTGCAATTCTTAATTAAACTTTCCAGCACTTTAATTCTGCCAAGCTGGGGACCAAGCTTACTTACATGACCATTTAGGTGACGTACACAAAACATGTCCAGAATACTGCAAGGAAAGGAGATCCTATGTTGCAGTGCTTTGTTTTTATTGTGATTTTTCCTATATAGAAAAACAAGCTTTTCAGATTTTTTTAATTATAAGGTTATCCACAGATGTTATAGAAACAGAAATATTCATGTTTCTCTTTATCTTTGCTGATGGATAAAGAATTTTACCTGACATAAGGAGACTATTTGTTCCTTCATGTCTCACTGTGCTGAGGTAAATTAAGGAGTGGTCTTTAGTTTGGGTTTTATAATTTTGATGGATTTAGCTTGTCTCTGAACAAGCTCAGCCTTGTAACAAGACACATTATAAGAAGTGTTCACTTTGTTGCAAGCAGATTCTTTATCTTTTTCATAAAGGAAAACTTTGAAGACAAATATATCTTTTATTCTATAGGAATAAATGATTTACAATGAATATTGTTTGTAATACTCTGTTTCTAAAACATACTTCTGGTAGATAGAAGTCCTTTGTATTGTCTATTAAAAGATCAATACTTATGTCTTCATTACTTTTCTCTTGTTGCTGAGACAGAATACCTGATGCCCAAAATTAGGAAAGGAAAGGTTTACTTCTTAAAGTAATTGGAGGTTTTAGTCCATATTCAGCTGGCTGCAAGGCAGGGTGTCGTGTCGGGGCAGCCACTCATGGCTACCACCAAGATCCACTGCCAAATGGAGCAGTAGTCAGGTTTTCCTCTCTCTTGGCTGTAGGGGTCGACTGCCTGGATCACTGAGTTCTCTGAACCTGATTGTGAGGAAACTTCTCTATGCTGCTGGCATTCTGGAATCTGGTGTGGCTGCTGCCATTTTGGAATCTCCAGTGGACTCTGTCACCACTCTGGAACATGACACTCTGTGACTTTCTCCTTCAAGCAAACTCTCACCTTTGCCAGTTTGAGGCTTCAGAGGGTGGAGGCCTGCTGCTTCCTGGAATGCCACTAGGCCATCATTTTTATTTCTTTGTTCCTTCTCAGCAATCAAGATCTCAGCTCTACCTTTACAGTCCACAGTTTCCTGGCCAAACTCAAATTTTAAATCACCCTGCTGAGCTCTTTGCTCTTGATTTGCAACATAAATCTAGCTAAAAGTCCCCAACAATAGCCATGCCACTGCCTCAACATTTGATTGCCTTGAAATTTCTTTTCCCAGATTAATCAGTCCATCACCCTTAATCTCAGTCTCAAGCAAAGTTTCTGGGCATGAGCAAAATACAGACACACTTTTTGCCATGCCATAACATACATCATGTGGTGTCCAACGAACAATGCAGTCCTTCTTCCCAGCAGAAACCTCCTGAGTCTGGTCTTTACCAGCAGGCTTTCTATTGGCCTTCTGGTCTCCTGGGTTCTGACCAGAATCTCCCATACAGAACACCTAAGCTGTTCCAACACCATTGTTTCAGGTGACATCTCTGAACCTTTCCAAACTCTTCCACAAGCCATTTCCAAAGGCTCTTGAACCACATAATCAGGTTAAGTCACAGCAATGACCCCACTCCACTGCTACCAAATTCTGTCTTTGTTACTTTTTTCTCATTGCTGAGACAAAAACACCTGATGCCTAAAATTAGGGAAGGAAATGTTAATTTCTTACAGTTCTTGGGGATTTCAGTCCATACTTAATTGGCTCCAAGGCAATGTGGCATGGTGGGGTAGCTATTCATGGCCATCAAACAGCAAGTGTGAACCAGCAAGACAGAGAGGACATGCCTTCCCCTTGCCTTTACACTGTATGTTGGTTTCACCCCTGGGTGGGTGCAACACTCAAATGACCAATCCCAGCACCAGGCAACAAGCAGATCACAAATGCCAGACTCAGTACTGTCTATGATTACATGAGACTTTGGCAGGGGGGACACAGGATCAAACCCACACATTATTTAATACAAGAGTAAAATTTAGTCCTTTACTAGGGGACATACTATTAAATATTTATGAAATGGCACTACCTTTTAATAAAAATTGGTAATGGCTAAATGGAATGGAATCATTCTTTAGTAGTATTTACATACAAAAATGTATTATACTAAGTAATATATAATTATTGTTAATACTTAATAATTAATTGCTAACCTTATATCAATTTGAACTTCTGGATTTGAAATTTTAATCAATGAATTTGAGTTTCTATATCTGTCAATGATCTTAACACTGAATTTGGATTTATTTTAAGACAGCATATGACTGCATGGTATATAACACTTCAATCTGTGCACTGTGTATTAATATTTATAACACAAAAACCTTCATTTAAATATATATTTCTCATGTCATATGTGGGGAAACAAAAATGTATTTTCTAATAATTCACCTTCTCCATGTAAGCCTATTTCCAAAGCATTTTTGCATTAATTGTCCTTTTACATATATTTTCAGTAGTCTTGAATAGCAAAATTTATTTCTTCCTCTGTTTTTTGGCCAATTATGATTTAGTGACAACAACAACTGGTGGAAATAGACCAAGTTAACTTCGATTAATCTAGGTTCTCACAGTGAATCATAGGTTACTAGTTCTATTTCCACCAAAGTCTTCCTCATATAAGTAAGTGAGGAAATCTGGTAATGCACAATACTGATATCACTTGCTTGTATCCCCATTAGTAACATTTAGAAAGACACACACACACAGACACACATACACAAATTTTCACTGAGAGAAAAAAATATTTTTATTTTTTAGAAACAA